>APFE031357257.1:964-20317 GCA_000404065.3 Pinus taeda | reverse complement strand
GGCAGACACGACTTCCTAAGGATAAAGGATATAGCCTATTGTGGTCTCCCAATATATACTCAATGATACATGGGAGCACAAGTCCGTACTAGCACTTGTCGTCTCAAAGAGGAGGAATCACCCAACCAACAATGAAAGCGATAGTTACTAGGCTTTACGACGCTGGAATACGTCTCTAGCCTAGACTTCTACATGTTGTGCATTAGGTGCCAAAGCGTTTTTATGTTCATTGAATTTATTTTACAGTTAATCTTTCTTAAGAAGTTTTCCTTTCAGGTTCACTACGCGATGTAGATATATAATTCCTAAAATTAAATCTAAGATGATAAACAATCGTTTAATCTTCTTTTTGCAATGAAAATCCTAGCTACTAAGGAAAGAGAAATGAGATTCTTTCAACATAGAGCAGAGAGCACACACTAGATGCATTGTCCTAAATCAAACCAACAAGCCGTCTAAATGCAAATGCACATGCATGTATTTGTTTTCCGCTTTCTTAATGTGTGAATGACAGAAAGAATGCTGAGTACAAATGTGAATTATCTTTTCAAAGCAACAATATTAACAAATTTCTCTTCAAAAACGAAAGGAAGATAATGAGGACACTTCGCGATTTTGAATTGAAAACTGATTTTAACACTTGAAAAACCACTAATTCAAATCAAATACAAGAGTAACAGTGTAATCGACCATCAAGAATAGTAGGATTCTTTTCTTTGACTGAAAACGACACTTGCGACACTCCCAAATCAAAAGACGATAGTTTGATTACGCTACTTCTTTGTAAAGGAGAACCGTAAATGGCGAACAATACATAAAAACATTTACAGTTCTTTGTACAATGGAGGTAGAATAATGGAAAGGAAGGGAGTTTCCACAGTGGTATATTGATCATAGATAGCAAAACTCCTGAATAGAGCTTAACAGAGTGAAGAAAAACCAAAATCTGAAGGCAAAATTAGCCTTTTCTGATCATCGCACCTGTAACACAGGGAAACAAGGATGCATCTCACCTACTGCACACAGGAGGTGCGATGCATCCAAGTTTCCTTGAAGAGAGGGTGCGATGGTACAAGGACGAGACTTTACTTGGCTTTTGGTCACAGTTTACAGCTCAGTTCAGGGACTTAGGCCAAGAAAATGATAGTCAGTAAATAGAAATCATAGGGGCTGATCTAATGAGGTTACTAGAGCCACCACCATGGCAATTAGGATGTTCGCAAATCGATTGTTCAATTTATAAACAAAACCCGGAGACATACTGAAGCAGCATTGATCTACTTTACACTTGCATAGCAAATGCAATTCGAAGGCTAGCTGGCTTAACTTCAGGCTCCGTCTGTAGTTTATAAAGCAAAAAAATATAGACAAGCAAACAAGTTATTCTCTCCCCAGTGGAGTCGCCATTTTTTTATCGGGAAATCTAGTATCCACTCGGAGCTGCTAGTCCCACTAAGACGGGTAGCTATCTTAGAAACAAACAAACTAAAACTACTTTTTCTTTCCTTTATGAGAAGTAGATAAGAGGGGAAGGATACCAACCTCAGACTTGTGCTTGGTTCCTTACTTGGTTCCTCTCCCTTCTGACAGATCTTTGTCGCTCCTTCCTCACTTCAGAGAGCACCTATAGAGTCAAAGCAGCATAACACTATCGAACTACAGAGATCCACAATCATAAAAAATATAGGACCAGATATATATTGACCACACAAATGCATATATCTTCAAACATACAAGAATGTGGAGGAAAACTCGAATAGATTTATTAATAGAAAGAACAGCAAAGAGGATGAAAACCCATTGATCTGACCTAGCGTCATCCTCCCAGCATGAAAGCCCTTCTTCACCTCATGAAAAGCTTAGATCACCCAACACTATGATTTTCCACCAAGAAACCAACAACACTTCCTTACAAAATACAAGATTCTAGCCTCTGGATCTCTGTGATGAGGGATCCATATATAGATGTTTATAGGGGGTGAGTCAGCTTCTGGGATTTTGATTAGTGTCCTCTCTCTGATATTTCTTGGTTCCACTTGGAGATTCATGAACTCTTACTCATCCCTAGGCGAATTTAAAGAGACAAGTGTCATAGGAGAAGTTTCTAGAAGATTCGATGATCATCCACCTTGCAAATTGTCTCTGCCATTTGTCTGCTCTCACCCATCACACCCAATAGAAGGGTGTTCCAGTATGCATCGCACTTTTTGCACTAAGCATGTGAGATGCATCGCACCCTTAGCACTGAGCAGTCTGTATGGTCCAGTTTTGACCAGTTCTGAGTAGTTTTTCATGGAGAACTTGTGGGAGATGATGTAATCAGCTAACCTTGTTCCTTTAGGGTGTGAAACAACACTTTTAGGGACTTAGAAGCCCTTGGTTTATGGACATATATGATTGGGGTTGCAGTACCCAAAAATGTCTATAACACATCTGTAGGGAAAGGGTTTGCAGCATTTCACTCTTAAAATCTTCCAACATGTTCCCAATTTCACCTTTTATAGATGTGTTGGACAAGGATGAACTGGCCACTATTTGACTACCCCTTCCCTTTTTCATAGTTGCCCTAGAATGGTTCTTAAATATGGTATTGATATCCTCATAGGGTATCTAGTAGATTTCCCTTCCTGATAACAGATTTAAGGTATCCAAAAGATCTTCCCTAACCCCCCTGAGTAGGACTAGCTTCAATGACTCAGGATCAAGTGTGCACCTAGCCATCTTGTAGCTAAGCTGGAATCTTTTCTCATAATCCTCTAAGAATTCATCATGCCCCAAGGTCATTCTAAAAAATTCCTCTTTAGTGTCTTTGGACCTGCAGTATTCCATATACTTGTTGTTGAAAGCTTGCTGCATCTTAGCCCAGGTGGTGATGCTATCCCCGGGTAAACCCATGAACCAGTGCAGAGTTGCATCCTTGAGAGTGGATGGGCATAATTTAAACTTCTGATCATTAGTGGTGTGATCATAAGTTCTGCATATGACAGCGAACTCAAACAAGAAAGTATATGGATATTCTAAGGTCGGACCATGGAAGTGAGGAAGTGTATAGGGGCTTATGTTTTTCATCTTGGCATCCCCATTGGTTTACCTAATGGGAAAAGCACCCTCAATTCTTTATCTATCTCCTCTATCATTTCTACGAGGCATGAAAGAAGTGTTTTTGGTTTGTTTTTTTTTTCAAGCTTTAAGACTAATTGTAGAATTGAAATGACAAACTAAATTGAGGCTAACTGTTGAATGAACTTACTTGCAGAATGGAAAGGAAAGAAAACTGTCATACAACTTCTTTTGCAAAAATGAAGCTAATAGAAGAATGAAAGAGATAAGAAATGGAAGAAATAAAGTAGAAATCACATCTACTCAGACACCTCCCTAGCTGCGGTGCCAAAAAGTGATGAGCATCAGTATTGCAGCAAGAATGCTGCAACTTCTGGGGCTACCAACTTTACTTTATCAACTCGGGTTCATATAAACTTAGAGGTGACAATGTTATATACACAAATAGATGCAATGAATCAAATCTTTGTCACTGCTGAGCTGGCGATAGACCACTAGGGTTTCTCAAACCGGCCTTCTATTGATTTAGAAGAAACTTTATTACTAATGGAAAAGGGGGGAATTTTTCCCTAATTGAGAGAATTGAAATAATATCTACAACAATAATGAAAGACTGAAAGAAATTCTTAAAACACACCACTCATATAGCTATTTGTTAATAGATATTGCTTCAGAATAATTGTAAACTATCACGTGTGGAACTCTAACTATCCTAAGCATGCAATCTGATCTAATCAAAACACTTTACTGTTGTGCATATGAATGAACACAACAACCTTTTTTGTCCTTTTTGTGAAAACATGAATGTTAATTCTTTTTTATTGTATGGCAGGTGGGTTACGTGTGGAGAGAGGTGGTTGTGAAGGGTTAGAAGGCTTGAGAGGAAAGAAAGGGTCTTCTCCTATCTTTCTTGATGCATTTTTCACAAATCGGCCTCAAAACAAGCCACTACAAGTCATCCTACATGATGTCTACAGGATGTCTAAATGCACCTACAGGATCCCCTGTATTCCTACAAGATCAAGCCAAAATATTAAGGAGTGATTTAGGCAGTGGTATAGGGCTTAGGGAAGGTAAGCAATGGAAGGAATAAGGCAAGGGGGTGGCTAGAACTTCCTCATAACTCAAACCAAAGTTTCTAGGATGGTTGGATTTGCTCAACAAGCATGGAAAGTTGACCTTATGGAATGACAACTCGATTTATGGACTCAGTGGCTTTTGGCGATTATGGATGGATGAGGTTAGGTTCAGGTTGCTGACATGATATCTTCTTGCACCATTGAAACTCTTTCAATACACACATCATTGGCATTTACCCATAAATCCTGTCAAAACAAGAAATATCTCCAACAGCATAAGAAAACATAATTTCATCATTCATTTGCCTAGTTCATATGTGGAAATACTTTGAAGCCTATTATGAAACATCATGAAATCTAATACAAAGCTGGAGATAACAGAAATAACAACTGCAAACTATCCTTGAAAACTGAAGATGCTGGCCTAATTAGCAGAAAACCCTAAGTTTCATAAGAAATCAGAATTCTGTCTTTTTAGGGCTGAATGGGAGTTTTTCCTTCAAACCATGGTCCCTGAAGGGAGGAGTGAGGCAAGAACCACTTATTATCAGCCTTTCTAGTATTCCTTTATCTCTCTAAAGCTATTGCTAAATCTATGCACAAATGGAAGCAAATTAATCAAATTCACTAATACTTGCAAAGAAATAATGCCAAAATTAACTCAACAAGTAATCTATGAAATAACCTAAGCATACAAGTACAGTAAGAGGAACCTTTGCTTCTAGGGTTGGGCCCTAACCTAAGAGCTTCAACCCTCTGATTCAACTCAGTGTTGGATCAAGGAAATTCTCATTTTCATTAACATATCAAGAATAATACATAACAGTGTTTTGCCACACTCCTTCAACTCAAAAGTGATTAGTTATCTTGCATAAAAAATCTGAATCCTCATGAGGCTATAGACCTCCTTATTTATACAACTGAAATTTCCAACAACTTCCTTAAATCTAGGGAGGCTTGGATCCCAATCTCAAGATGAACTGGTTCTTTAACTATCACTCGGTTGCCTGCAACTCCGAGCTAGTGTGATTTGATTGGAGGATATTTGAATGAGTAAGGATTTAATGAGGAAGATCCATCTCCTGTAATCTCTCATTCTTTTCCCATTTGAATTCTTGCATCTTAATTAGCCATAATTGTTATAATTTTCTCCCAAAAACCTGGAATCAATGCACATTAGACCGCTATACATAATATCTTACTTTTACTCATCTCATTAAGCAAAATATAATTAAAACATGTAAGGAATTACGAGAAGAGTTGACTTTAGTAAGCTTGGATATTTACCCAATCATGAGCCTCATCATTAACTATCTCAGTTTTCCCATTATATTGAGGATGATAAGATGAGTTATGAGCTAACTGAGTACCCAAACAAGAAAATAATTTTGTCCAAAAATTTCTAGTGAAAATGGGATCTCTGTCGCTTACAATAATCTTTGGGTTTCCATGTAGCTTTTGAATTGTTTCCATAAATGCAATAGAAATTGTACTGGCTTTAAAGGGATGAGATAATGCATAAAAGTGTGCATACTTAGTAAGTCTAACAACTACCACCATGACGACACTCTTGCCTTCAAAATTGGGTAAACCTATGATAAAATCCATTGAAACATCCTCCCAACATTGACTTGGAATGGATAAAGGTTGTAATAGACCTGGGGTCTTAATTGTTTCAACTTTATTTTGTTAGAAAACCAAAAATTCTGCCGAAAACTTTTGAATATTAGATTTAAAGCCATCCCAAAAAAAATCCTTCTTAACCCTATGCTAAGTTTTTAAAAATCTTGAGTGCCCTCCTAAGGGAAAGGTGTGCAATTCCAAAAGAATGTTTTGTTTGAGTTGGGAATTCTTAAAAAAAATAAACTATATTTGTAACATAATAAATCATTTTTCCAACTAAATGTATCAGATATACTAGGATCTTGTTGCAACTTTTGAATGAGCATCCATACTTCTTTGTAATTCTTCCTTTCATCCCTTTATTAGGATATCCAATCTGGTTGGATAATAGCAATGGTGCTAAGAAATGCTTCCACATCCTCATCCTTTCTTGAGATTGCATCTGCAACAACATTTTGCTTCCATTTTTTTTAGATGATTTCAAAGTCATAACCCAACATCTTTGTGACCCATTTTTTCTACTCTTCTAAAGATAATCTTTGTCCTAAAAGGTATTTAAGGCTATCATGATCCGTTTTTACCTTGAAGTGTCTTCCCATTAGGTAAGGTCGTCATTTCTTAAGTGCATGTAGTATTGCCAACATTTCCTTCTCATAAATAGCTTTGTGTAAAAACTTTCCTTTGGTTAGACGAATTTTGAAAGTAATGGATCTTCCTTCTTGCATTAAAACAGCACCAATTCTAGTTCCTGAGGTATCACATTCCACAATAAAGGTTTTGGTGAAGTCTGGCGTAGCTAAAACCGGTGGTTGGCACATTGCCTCTTTAAGATGTTCAAAGGATTTCGTTGCTTCTGGAGTCCAAGAAAATGCATCTTTATCTAGTAATGTTGTTAGAGGTGTTGATATTCTCCCATAATTCTTAACAAACTTGCGATAGTACCCTCTCAACCCAAGAAATCCTCATAGATACTTTATGGATGTGGGGATTTTCCATTCCTTAATGGCTTTAATTTTTCTAGGGTCTACCTTAACACCTTCATGAGATACAATATGACCCAAATATTCCACCTCTTTTACTCCAAAGAAACATTTGGAGGTTTTTGCGTATAATTGTTTCTCCTCCAATAGATTGAGCACTCTATCAACATGTTGAACATGATCCTTCCAAGACTTCTTGTAGATTAGTATATCATCAAAAAATACTAACACAAATTTTCGAAAGGAAGGGTTTGAAAATGGAATTCATCAAACCTTGAAATGTAGAAGGTGCATTAGTAAGGCCAAAAGGCATGAACAAAAATTCATAATGACCCTCATGAGTTCTAAATGTTGTTTTAGGGATGTCTCCAATCTTCATTCTGATTTGATGATATCCTAAACAAAGTTCCAACTTGGTGAAGTAAATTGCTCCATGTAATTCATCCAATAATTCATCAATGATGGGAATAGGAAATGTATTTTTAATAGTGGGCTTTTTGATCTCCCTATAATCCAGACACATGCGCCACGATCCATCCTTCTTGTGCACCAATACTACTAGAGCAGAGAAATAACTTTCACTGGGTTGAATTATACCATCCTCTAGCATGTCTGCAATCATATGTTCAATTTCACTTTTTTTGGCATAGGGATATCTGTAAGGCCTAATGTTTGAAGGAACACTTCCTGGAATCGAATGAATAACATGATCATGATCACGAATAGGTAGGATGACTTTGGGAGTCTCAAATACCTTAGAATGATTGTCCAAGACTTTATGGAGATCTGGATAAATAGATGATTTCGGCGTGGGAACCTCTAGCAAACATAATTGCGAAATTATGGCACATTGTTCTTTCCTTAGAAGCTTTGTCAAGCCATTAGAGCTTATTATCTTTCCCGGTTTCCCTGCAATAACCCTTAATTCAACTTCCTTTCCTTTGAAAAAAAAAAAGTTCTTGAAAATTGAAAGCTATCATACCCAAAGATTATATCCATTGGACTCCTAGTACAACATCAGCACCACCCATTGGAATGGAAAGCATTGGACTATTCAACACATATTCTCCCATGGATAGCTTGATATTATGGCACTTTTCAGAGAAATTTATTTTTCTTCCATTCGCAACCATCACTTGACACCCTGGTGCTAGATATAGGAAGCAATTCAATTCCTTCCCTATCTTACAATGAATAAAATTATGGGTACTGCCTGAATCAATCAACACTATTACCTTTTTCTTCTTGATATGTCCTCCTATATTGATAATTTGAGGAGTGGTTATTCCGACCAATGCATTACAAGACATGGTCGGATTCATTTCTTCTTTCTCTAGGCTTTGTTCCTCGTGTGTATCCTCTTATTTTGATGTTTCTTGTTCATTTTCTTCTTCCTCTTCACAATCTATGTAAAATAATTTCTTCTCAATACACTTATGACCCTTAGTGTATTTGCTATCACAACTGTAACAAATCCATTTTTCTCTTTTTTCTTCAAATTTTTGTGTTGTCAACCTTGTAGGTTGTGGAAGGCTAGGAGCAACAACACTTCCATCATTATAGTTTTGATTGGTAGGCTTCCTTGTTTCCATAATTTTGCTTTCAATTTTTCTTGCCAACCTGAATGCCTTCTCCAATGAATCATGTTCCCAAATGTGAACCTCATGTTGGATGTTATCCTTTAATGTCCCTATCAACACATGAATCATATGCTCCTCTGGAATATCTTTTACCCTTATATTCAATTTTTGGAAGTCCTCAATGTGCTCCACCATTTAACCTTTTTGTTTGAGATTTATCAATTGGCTAAAAAAGGTGTTTCTTTTTGTATCCTCATAATGTGATATCATTTATTCCATAAAAATTTCCCAAGTGACAATTTTTTTACGAGAGAAAATCCATCGATACCATACAAACTGATTGGATTCCAAATATAAAGTCGCAATGCGTACCTTTTGTGTGTTTTGCACATTATGGAGATCGAAATATTGCTCCATCTATAGTATCCATGTTACAGGATCCTTTTCATCAAACTTCGTCATATCTATCTTTGGAACATGGTGGGTCTTCAATCCAACGTTAGATTCTATGAAATCATGACTAACATTTCTTTTGTTCTCATCATGATTTTCCTCTACTACCTTTTCACCATTAGGAAGCATTTCTTGTAGCAACTTTGCCAACCTCCTTTCAAACTTTCCATGTCTTTCTTCAAATATTCAATGTTTACTTCTAAACCATCCATCTTAGCTTCCACGCCATTCTTTAAACAATCCATCTTAGCTTCTGTTACTTTTTGTGGGAGTGAAATTTGTTCCGCTTGGTCTCATAATTTTGATATATCATGTTTCATTTCTTTCTCTTCTTCATGAATATTGCTAGAAATTTTAGGTTTCTTACTAGATGTTTCCATTTTATTTCTTCGGGGCATCAATTAATGATAATTATGCTTCACCATGTCTTTGGAATTCCTTCAAACTAATTTTTCAAACCAAACTTATGCAAAAGTTTAAAAAGACTACACACATTTTTTGGTTTTGTAGGAGCTCGATATTGAATCTGTTGTATATCTATAATTTGGGATCTCTAAGGTTAGAAATTTTTTCCTCTGGTAGCCCTATGAGTCCTCATCCAACCCCACAAGTCTGATCACGATTGGATTCTCCAAGAAAGAGTTATGCCAAATCCCCCACAATGACCTGATTATAGACTGGTTCAGTAGAGTGAACTTGTATGAAGTTCCACATATCACTTTTTTGACCTTCGGACCTAAAACTGATAAACAGAAAACTAGATCTCATCCTCCTTCTGTACCTTTTTACGAAATTTCAATCTGATGCTCAGAGAGAAAGTTATGACGATTTACCCCAGGTCACCTGTTTGAGATATAATTCTGAAGCCTGCAAAAACCCTAGCTTCCTTGAATCATATCTCCGAAAATATAGCGAGACAAGACCGGAAATTTGGATCTAAGGTTCATCAAGATTTTGGCTCAAATGGGTATTAATTTTGGCTTCTGAAAAGTTGTAGAAAACAAGTTATAGAAAAATTCCACGATGACCTATTTGAAGCAGTGAAACCCTAGAATCCAAAACTCTGATACCAATTTTTATGCAACTAGTTCACAAAATAGAAGAAAAGATAGAGCAACGACTTCAAAATCAACCTCTTCCAAGGGGGAACCTCCTTTACATTAGACAAATGAACAATTCTTGGATGATACAAATGACAAGGCCTCCTTTCTCTATATAGAAGTCTAAGGGGTCACAATATAGTCAAAGTCGACATAACAATAATAATCTAAGGACACAAAAATAACAATAGTGGGCTTCTATGGGGAACAATAATAACAATATGGGGACAACATGGGCACAACAATAAAAATAAGTGGCTACAATGACAATAATAATAATGGAATACACTAGTATTGTAGGAACCTAACAGATTCATATATATATATATATATATATATAATTAATATATATATATATATAAATAATATATATATATATATATATATATATAATATATATTATATATATATATAATATATATATATATATATATATATATATATATATAATTTAAAATTGAAATACATCATAAAAATAGTAAGAAATCGACATCAATAAAATAAAAATAAAAAATGTTATCATGAACATGGAAATTGCAAGGATGGATGACTATCTTGACTTGCAACACGAAGTCATGATATTGAGTTATGAACTTGTTAAATGGCCATGAGGTTTGATGAGATTCTTTAAACCTCAAAAAAAAATTAGGTTTGTCGAATTTCAAACCTCAAGGTTAAAGTTCACCAAACCTTGTGGCATAGCTCCCAAATGGAAATTTAAATTTAGAGTGATTGATAGAGAGTGTATAAATAGAATTCATGTGCACTTTTTTCTTTGCATGAGAGCTAGGTAAGCATTTTGATTTATACAGCAAACCTCCAACATCATATTTGCTAACACATATTCATTCATAAAAATATTTTTCTATATTACATTTATTGTTGGATGATAAATTTGGTATAGACTATATATATATATTATATATATATATATATATATATATATATATATATATATATATATATACATACACTCAAATGGAAACAATTTTGAGTGTTGGAATTCAAGTAATAGAGCCATTAATTCTTCCTACTAATAAGTAGTAGGTGAGAAGGTTTGCACAATAGGTTTATGTTTTATTTTGGAATTAATAAGGTTAGATTCTTAGGAGTGGATCTTCATAAAACTAAGTACTATTTGAATTAGCACTACAATGACATTGGACTTGCTTCCATTGACAAACAATCATCTAGCCACCACACGTTGCTAATTTTTAGGGTTGGATTGTTCTCTGTTGTAGATAATTGCAATTTTTTAAATTTTCAACATTTTCATATAAAATTCACCCCATAACATCATTTCATCATCAGCAATTATTTATAGAGAACAATAACATCAACAACGCATCAGAATAGTAAAGAAAAGTAAAAGAAAAGCATGTACAATAGAGACACTCAGATTTAGGTCAGAGACTAGGGAATAACCCCACAAGGGAGAAAACCCAACTAGATTCTTATTCTTATTAGTTTTTCATCAATTTTTTAGTTGAGATATGATGTACAATATGAATTAGATGCATTGATTATATCATACCTCCAACGGCTTACCCAATTCAGTTCACAACTTCATTTGTGAACTGAACAAGACAATTCCAATAGAGTTGTTATCATATCACTAGCATATACAACATCACATCTGTCGTATAGGAATTGTCACATCTACCATCCATCATGTTATCATTGTCATGAAAATTATGTTATCATCAAGTTTATTGTTACATCCATACTATCGTCATTGTTATACATCAGTATCCTTGTTATATAACAAGGTTACTATTATTATCAAGGAAATCATTGTCAAGCTTCCAAGTCCCTGTCATACAGACCATATTCATGTCATATAGATCATTGTCATATTATTGTTATCAAGGTCATTGTTTTTCTTATATCAGGTTCACTATCATTCATCAAAGTAACCATCATATATATAAAATTTATTGTTATTGTTATCAAAGTCACTGTATTTAAAGTCATTGTCATATTAGGGTTATTATCATAGCAAAGATCATTATCTCATGTCTAGGTCACAGTACATATATCATAATGTAACCATAGAGAATATCAATCCACAAATGAGCGAGCCACTATATAATGTCAAGCCTCATAGTAATGTGATACCACTATGTATGTAAAACCATGAAGTGTAGCAATGAAGCAAGAGAGTATGCAAAGATGTGATACCATAGTGATATGAAATAAAATCCATATAGAGTATATTGAGTATATTAATACGAACCATATACAAATATGATGGCACATAAGAGAAGTGATACCATTTTCACTGTGTATGATGTGTACCATAGTCATATGTGATGGTACATTGTAACTATAATGTGATCCTCACTATAAGTATAGTTTGATTTTCACTGTGATTGCAATGTGATCCTCACTATGATTATAATGTGATCCCCATGATTATAATGCGAGAGCCACTATGAAATAGACGTGAGCCTCAGCCAAATTGTGAGCCACTACAAACCACTGCAGTATATATTTGAGTCACTAAGAGCCACTGTAGTATAGTGCAATATCATTGGAATTGATAGCAAGCCACAATTTTAATATGTGAGCCACTATAAAGATACAAGTTACTGAAGTGATGTGTTCCGCAAAATATATGATTCATTGTGATGATATGAGCCATTTAGATGATATTACTCATTGAAGTGATGTAGTGCTTGAGCCATAGAGAGACTATACAACCCTTAGAGAAATTTCATGTGATCATAGATTAGCCACAACATATGTCCTAGAAGTTTTAGTGATAAACCATCCTTTTGTGTGGGAACAAAACCTTTGTTACCATTGAGGCCTCATATTATCCATATGGATTAATGTATATCCAATGATTCATACCATAACCATACTATATAGGCATTTGATGAGTGAAGTAGATCGTCTAAAACTGGATCTGAATTTAGAGACTTGGAGGGAAACATAATTTAATTTTCCAATTAATTTATTTCCAAATTTGTTATCAAGCTAATAACAATATTTCCCTTTGAAAAAATCAAATTCTTCATTTTTACCAATATAAATCCTCTTTAGGGTATGATGGGATTTCCCTTGGGGCATTTGGGTTTCTCATGGGAAATTCATCCCATAGCTTCCAAAATTTCAACACTCCCTCTCAGCTTTGGAGGAATTTCCATCTACATCATGAGTATTGTCTCGAATGTCCCATCATTGCCACATCATGTCTCATATCGTTTTATATAAGAAGAATAATCTACAAATTACCATAGGGGGGATTAATTAGATCCTCCAAACCATACTAGTCTTCAGGTCAAATTCCATGACCTTCATCTCAATTGTATCAACAAGATATATATCTCATCACATCTCGCCTGAACTTGTCTCCTTTGATCATCAGTTAAACAATGATGTCTCAATATAAAGAGTAAGAATCATCATAAGGGAGCTTCGGCTTCCACCCTATATCCACGGACAATAGGGGAGATTAATATTCTACCCCATATATCCAATCGAAAATAGGTAGGATACCACTTACCATGAGAGATAAGGATCATAGTTTATCCTATTGTCTGACAATAGGATGGATACAACTTACCATGTGAGGTAAGGATCACAGTCTATTCTATTGTCCGTTAATCTTCCCACCTTGACCCCCAAGAGTTAAGTGGTAGAACACCTACATCCCATCACTTGAGCGATATACCACTTGTCAAAAATGGTAAGGATCGCACACTATCTCAAGTCTCCTCACCTATTGGCTAGATGGGTGGCAACCCCAACAAGCCCAAATTATGGGTAGGATGCATAGTAGGGTATACTCTGTCAAGTCCCAAACTTGATGGCAGGGGGAGATACCCACTTTTTATAAGTGAAAAGGGTCACCCACACACACCCTACAGTGACATTAGGAAGAAAACTAATTACCATGGAAAGAAGGGTTCACAGTTTATCCTATTGACCAGAGTTTTGTCAACCCTGTCACGCGGAATCAGTCGATCTTGCGGACAAGACAGACCTTCCTAGAATCTAATGAATACCTAATGACAAACAAACCAACCAAACACTATATTTCTCTAAATGCGCTTTATAAGTAATGGGAAACAAGTGTGTTTAAGGGCCTACTTCATGTCCAACGCAAGTTCGGAGATGCCTTCGCTTCTTTGATCCAAGTAAGTTCCTTCGTCGCAAACCTGCAAGCACAAACAAGGAAAACAATTAAATAGCACCTGAATATCCAATATTATAAAACATATTTAACATGAAAGTCAAGGATTCCATGAAACAAATAGCATAAGATACTTGTTGAGAAAAATGAGCTTGATTGTATTAATTCAAAAGAAAAGAACCTTACAACCTTTGCCTTGACGCTGTACAAGCTCCTTCCAGGGTCCAACAAGAAGTCTCCTCTACTTTGACAAGCTTCACTCACTCCCTAATGGGGCCAAAAAGGTATGTGATCTCTCCTCTTAAGCTCAAATAGGAAGTCTTGATTTCACTAGCATTTACCCTCAAAAGTTCAGCTTCTAACCTCTCTGGCCACTGACCCAATGCCTCAATTTATAGTGCAATGGAGATCAGTTACCAGCTCCTCCTTCAAATGGATAGAGTCCTCCTTCAAAGGGATAGCTCCTCTCAACAAGGGATTAGTTCCTCCTATGATGGGATGCATGAACCACTTGGAGCGAACAATCCACGTAACAAATCCTTCTAGAAAAATCTAGAATCAACCCAAGATGAGTTTTTTAAGATAAAAATTGCGCCTTTTGACTTTTACAGGAGTACGCACCCTCCCCTTTACATACAGAGCGTATAAGTACGCATATATATTGAACAAAAGGTGCGGGCTCGCAGGCAAAAGTAAGAGAAAGTGCGGAACCAGAGTTATATTGCTTTTTTGATGTCTTTCTCTCTTTTCTCAAGCTTGTTTTGAAGAGCTGAGGTTTAAGACTTGCTTAGGAAGCTGGTATAGGTGATGATAGGCCTACACCGACTGCAAATAATCAAGGTGACGATATTTTTGTGTAACAGATTTCCCCCTAAATTACGAAGTCTGTAGTATATGAGGATTTTTTCATTTTTCATATAGGAAGAGTGAAGTGCTTTATCATTTCGAGCATCATCTTGCGGAGAGCCCGGTTGGAACCTGTAAAAACATTCAATGCAAAATATATATATGAGATCATATCATTGCTGAGGTAGGCATTCCCATGCTCAGATAAAAAGTGACTAAGAGACTGAAAACTGACTAGAAGACTAACTGACTAGGAGACTAGCTACTGCTCTTATATAGGAATGATCTCGTAACACATCATAAATATAGACACATGTGGACACAGTATGGGCACAGCCATCTGTTTATGAAAAGTCCATAATATAATGAATACAAAATTCCTCGCAACCTGGATGGTGGAAACTAGATCCAGGGTCTTCATTTCTACGTCCTGAAACAGTACGATTCTATCCATGCGATTGAATGTGTCGAAGTCGAACATGGTAGAAACCGCTTGATTACCAGTCAATGATGTAAACTATTAACAAGCGTGGGAGAAACCACCAATAATGAAAATGGCCCTCAAACTACTCAGCACAATCCATGAAATGTGAAAAGATGTGTTGATGTTGAACATGTCATGGAATCCTTTGATCGAAAGTCAATGATGTAAATTGTCGTCAAAGGCGAGAAACCTGCCATTGAGGCATGCAGATCCCAAGGTACTAACAATTCCTAGATCATCTTTCTAGATAATGAGTCAAAGTCGATAGAAAGCGATCCGTCGTAAGCAAGCTCACGACACGAAATCATAGATCAAGTTGGAGAAATTTAGTTGCAAGGACTGACTCAGGGATGGTCAAGATGGATGACAGACATTTTGCAGATGAATGGCTTATTTGCACTGAGCTCTTGAACACATAATGACACAACAGATAGTTTGGTGATGATTGCCTCAAATTTAATACCCAGAAACAAGCTGAAGACTTTAAATATGGTTCGATCAACTGTTAGGTAAAGGATTTCCCAACCCAGGTGAATGAAAGTGTCGTGTTCAAGAGTGGTTATAAAGTATGACAAACAGACTCACTTTTCTCTCTTTTCCCCAACCATTTCTGGCAAGTACCTCTTTATTTTTTACAAGCTTGAGGAGGATAGCATATGCTTGATTATAAGCTCACCCTTCGGGTGAGTCCAACTTAGTTTAAATGTGAACCCTGAGAAGGAGTGGTCTGTTCCTGTTTGTAATAGAACAAGTCCTTTACTATCGAATTTTAACGAGTCTAGTATAGGAGAAACTCAGCGTTTTTCATTTTTAGAGAGTCTTAAAAGACTAAATAAGACTCCAGGGTTTGACTTTTTCGTAAATTTGTTTCTCCCAAGCCCGAAAAAGTATAAAATGATACTTGAGAGAACCGCTTGATCTTTTACGACCAAGGAGTACTTTTCGTTATTAGTGTCTTTGATCCGAAAAAGTAAAAAAGCGACCAAGGACACGTCGTTTTATAACCAATATTGGATTTGAAACGACAAAAATCTGGCGATCTTTTTATGTTTTTACGGTCGAAAAAGAGCTGTAAATCGACCGTCTTTTAATTCCGTTTTAACGAGTTTAAAAGATAAACTCAGCAATTTTTTCATGTTTTAGGAGTCAGAAAAGGGCTTAAAAGGTGACTCTGGGTGAAAAATGATCGATTTTGCCTGAATAATCCTGTTATCTTGCACAAAAACACAAACATTACTCATACCTACTTGAAGGGATAAAAATGTCGAAATAATACCTTTTTAAAGTGAAACATAAACAAATTTCAAATTTATTTACTCAAAAAACTTATAAAAAACGGTTTTTACAATTCATTTTTACCATTTGTGATTTGGAGAGGAAATAGTGCTTTTGCTTTGAAAACTTCCCGAGAGGATTGCGGAGAATCCAACCGTCGGAATCGGACGCCGTCTTCACCAGGTAATCCACATCATCCTCCTCTTGTTTTTCATCCGTTTAGTTTTTCATTTTAGTCATTTATTTGATTTTTTAGGAGGGTTTTTGGGCGAAAAACCTGCACTCAGGGTACGCAGGTCCACCACTACTAACCTGCGGACCCCGACTTTTTCTCCATTAGGAAAAAGGTCGGGGTCCGCACCTTCCCTTTAGACAAAGTGCGGTCCAATGCACTGTGTCTAAAGGCAGGGTGCGTACCCCGGCGCAAGGGTTTCCAACCAAAAATCCTCAAAATTGCACCAAAGGAAAACTTTTCTAACATGCTAATAGATCTTTTGGCTTGATGTAGGAAGCACATCATGCTATATTGGAGAGAATGCGAGCACGAGGATGTGGATGCAGCCACATGGAATCATCAACCTTCGCTTGATGCATTGAGGGCGTCCGAACTGTACAAATACTGGGCCATTCCTGGCATGAGGGCTCAGGTGGACTTCTTGTAGTGGATGGTTGACAGGTGGAGCGTTCAAGACCAGTGCTTCTTGATTGGTGGCTACCAGCTCGAGATTGAGCCAGTGGACATATATTTTTTGACCGGTTTTCCTAAGAGAGCCGTTGATTTGACCCTGTTTGGGGATAGGGTGGGCGGCCAGTCCGTCGATAGCCTTCGACTAGAGTACTGCAACAGGCAGTCTCGAGACAAGGGGATAGATATTAAATACATAACCCTTCCTGAACTAAAAGTAATTGCATTCACTGTTACTTGACTTTGCGGGGCTGCCGCTTTACACATTGCCATCGGATCCCAGATGCGGGTGGCAGTCGACTACTTTCAGGGCACCGTTTTCAACTGGTGCGATGCTGTGTTGGCCAACGTCAAGGGCCAATTGACCAGCGCCAAGAACGGGTGACTAAAGACTTTTGGTTATGGTGCTATAGTCCTCAGCTTTGGCCTGGAGCGGATTCCAATGATCATCCCGCAGCGCCTCACAGTTGTACCCGGGCATCCCCGAGAGCCCAGATTGATGCAATGGGTCGCAGTTATGGCCCGTCATCCTGACGAGGGGACCGAGGTCATCTGGTTCAAACCTGAGTTCTTTCAGTGGCTGGAACATCAGGTCTTTTCTATTCAGGACTTTCCATATACTGGGATTGATTTTCGTGGAGACCCAGACATGGCTTTTCCTCCAGGAGAGCAGTGGGATGACTTAGGTAATCATTTTCAACTTTTCCTAATGTTAATTTTTATTATTTTTTATATCGTCTCAAAACTGATAGTAATAATGTTTTGAAATGTAGATGTGGGTCCACAGTGACCAGCCACTCTCCGGCCTTTCGAGAGAAGGCAACCACTTGCACCAGCTCCAGCCCCACAGGACGAGTCAGCAGAGACCTTGGCTGAGTTGGAGAGTCACCTAGAGCGCCTGATAGGGGATATTCCTGAGACGAGCATAGACGACATTCCTCGTCGACTTCAGCGCTATGTGATTGGAGTCCCAGGACCTTTTAGGAGGTTCCTTTGTAGGGTGGCTCGTGCAGTGGTTTCGTATCGAGATCATCACCAGTGATGGGATGATCACTTATGTAGTCACATGTGACATTTTTGCTTTTTGTACTTATCATTTTTTCCGATCATAAGGTGTTTTTCAACCTATGATCGAAGACGATGTATTTTTTGACATACTCCTATTTATATATGATATCGTTATTACTGGCTTGTCTTGTTAAACATGTTATGAAATGTTTTTAAATTTACTTGTATGATTATTGCACATGTCTACTTAACACTAGAGAAGTAACTGCATCTGCTAATGTATTTAAAGATCTTGGAATATGCTGATATTCAATGTAATCAAATTCACGTTCCAAGAGACGCACTCTCAAAAATAATCTTAATAAAACTGGATTTCTAATGGCGTATACTCTATTAAGTTGTAATACAACGAGTTCAGAATCCAACCTCACTATCAAACTCCGAATCCCGAATGAAATAGATTCAAATAATAACTCCACCACTGCACTATATTCTGCAATGTTGTTTGCTGCTTGACCGAGGCTTAACCCATGCATAGATACTAACTCGTCAGAGGGCGAATAGATAACCCAAGCTGCGGAAGAAATGTTCTGTGTACTACACGACAAGCACCATCAGCGTAACCAATAAATGTTTGAAGAGGCGTCGACATCTGCGACATCAAACGTAAAACCAAGATAAGTAGGAATAACGATGAAAACCCAATCTCTAAGCTAATGCACACTTTAATCTAAAACACACCAGCTAAAAGAAAAACTAACCTACTAACGAATCTTCACACTCAATTTAAGCATAATATCTCTTCAGGTAAAGACCATTTCTGGGTTTACCTAAAGAGACCCCGTCAAAGTCTACCAACTCATATGCCCCTTTCGCTAGCTTTTTCTTGACAACAAAAGGGCCATGCCACATAGGCACGAATTTCCCAGCGCCCAATTTATCATTTGCTTGATCGTACAAGAGGACTAAATCTCCTTCCAAAAAATTTCGAGGGGTTACATTTCGATCATACTGAGCCTTAATACATTTGGCATGAGAT
>APFE031357256.1:22280-34879 GCA_000404065.3 Pinus taeda | reverse complement strand
ATTAAGGTTGAGTATAAATATTATGATGTTGATAATTACATTTATTTTATAAGTTAATTATTATGATATTAAAATTAATAAGTATTTGTTTTCTTTATTATATTTAAAAGAATGATTATCATTAACAAATTTTAAATAATTATTTTTTCGATATATTATTAAATTATAGTATTATGACAAACAAAATTGTAAATTATTGAAATTAATAAATTGTTTTGAATAAAATTAATAAAATTTATTTATTGTATTGATTTTAGTATTAAATAATTATTTAATATGTATATAACAAATTTGATGTTATTATAATACTATTAGTATTTTTTTTCCTTTTTTTAAGGATTTTGAACCTTGATTCTCGTGAGTTGCATAGTACTTTAAAACATGACAATCACTAATTGACTTGTACCCTCTTTATGTATTTTTTAGTGTTATTGTAATGTGTATATTATTTTTTATTTTGAAATAATAGATTAATATTATCAATATTTTAAATTTTAATAAAAAAATGAAAATAAAAAACAAAATAGTAAGAAATGGATAGAAAAATGATAGAAAAAGGATAAAAATTTAAAATAAAAAGCGAAAATAATAATAATAATAGAAATTACTTTCATAAATATTTAAACCAATGTATTTACAAGTTAATATTTAAACTAGTATATTTGTAAGTTAATATTATAAATAATGTATTTATATATACAAATAATGATAGTATATTTATAACCATATTAAAAAATATTTAAAAAAATATATTCACACAAATTACACTCATATATCTACAAGTAAATAATACATATATAAATATAACACACAAATATTCAAACACACATAAAGAATACATTCATACACATACACAAAATACACGTTACATAGTATTTTGTCACCGTCTGTGTTACCTCTTCTCCCGTACATTGGAGGACCTATTCCGGGACTTGTGAGAAGTGACATAACTTGAAAACACCTGCATTGTATCCCCTTGAGTATGTAATTCATATGCCCCGAAGACACCTTCTGAAAAATACCCATAAATATAGCCCTTTCTCCATTGGTGTTGTTCCACAGTGTATCACTCGTGCCAATGGGGGAAATCCTCTAAAGAGGGCACGCCAGCTGGCGCTTTGTGTCAGAGTCACACTGGCGCTAACCCAGTTGAATAAAGTTTTTAACAAACAAACTTCTGAAGGTTCTTCCTAACCTATTCATGAAATGATTCTAGTTTGAGTTAGTTCAGTTGGGCTTCGAATCTCCCAAGGAGGGAAGTAGTTCTCCACCTCTCATGGAAGCTTCCTAATGATAAAGACAATCCCATGAATCTTGTGGATGATCCTATCTCCTTCTCCTCTCTCTATATAAGCTTGTCCTTTCGCCTTTGACAAGCTAGTTAGTAATTCTACTCTTCAAGCTCCAAATTGTAAGTCCCAAAGTCTAAGAATTGTTAAGCTCATGCTACAAGAGGCCGTGTTCATCCCCATAAGGCTATATCTTTAAGGAGGAGATCCATGTCCAAGTAATCAAGGAGAGAGAGGCTTGTTCCCTATCCCCTACAAGCTTTGCAAGGCATGTGTTGATGATCACCAAGCCAAAGGAGGATTTGATGTTAGAACTTGGTTGTATTCTCTTTTGTTTATCAATAATAATAGACGACTATCATTATGGTGCCACTCATATTGTCTTTATAATGATGTTTGAGTTGTATCCTTTCTGACTGATACATAGTTGCATTTCTTGGATTTTATGCTTGTACTTGTCTTGTTCTTTGCATGTGCAGGTGTTTGTTCATGAGGATCGTGAGGATTGTGATCAGCTGAAGCGAAAGAATGAAAGCGACGACTCTTCTACGAATACTAGCGTTGAATTCGAGGTAGGCCCTCATCATCGGCCTTTACTTTGCAATTAGGAACCTGCGTGTTAGCATTGTTTGATTGTTGCTAGACCCCATTTAGGCTAGTGGGATCGCCTCTATCCGCAGAGGGGATTTACCTATACAACAATTTGGCGACTCCGCTGGGGAGTTGGCTTTTGCCTTGTTTGTTTATCTTGTCTTATTTTTTGATTTGTAAACTTTAGACGGAGCCTGAAGTCTGGCCAGATAGCCTTCGAAACGCTATTGCTTTGCATTAGCGGAGTAGATCAACGCTACTTCAGTCCATCTCTAGTTCGGTTTGCAAACTGAATGGCTTGGAACTTGCCTTCTTCCTTGGTCTCTCCCGCTTGTTTAGCTTTCTGGGTTGAATGCCTGTGTTGTTTTTTGCTTCTTGGTGTACTTAGGTATTGCTAGTTTGGCATTGGCTCTTTTGTTTTTATTTTTCCATAGAAAACTCGGTTGGCGCTAGTTTATAGCGTGACAGTCGCTCCAGTTGGCGCAAGTTGCACATTTACAACCCGCGCCAATTCCTGAAAGGTGCTTGTTGCAGCATGACAGTCGCGCCAGGCCTGTAAACTTTTGAAGTTTGCTTGGTTATGAACTTTTTGAGCTTTGTTTTTGTCGTGAGTACCTTTATAAGACTACTTGAGTGTGTTGGAGTGTGATTTGACTGGTTTTGATCGCTACCCTTTGGGTGTTTGCTTTTTTCTACCGATTTCGCATTTCTAGCCCTAGGGCATCTAGTGGCCTTGTGAATTGAGCCTTCCTAAGGTGTTTTGATCTTTTTGTGGTCTAGTTGACTCTTTTGTTTGCTCCCTTAAACTTGTTTGGTAGTTGTGAATCATTTTGTTGCGTTATTTGGGTGATTTGCTTTGTCTTCACTTGAATTCCGCTTCATCTCACTTTGAGCCCAGATCACACGGTTCATTGTTGTCTTTGGGATCTTTTTGGTTCTTTGGATGCTTGATTGCCGATTTGAGGAACTGAACGTGTTTGTATTGCAAAGAATTTGTTTGTGTTATTTCTCAAAAGTTCTTTAGTGCATTTTTCCATTATCAAAAAGAAAAATCTCTTTTGTTTTGAATCAGTTAATGAAAATTAGGACTTTTCATTTCAATTAGTGAGGAGCAGCATCAGAGACGAAAGATCAGAGAAGCGCTTGAAATTATCAAGCATCCTCATAATCTAAACAGAGACAATGGTATGGATATTAGCAGGAGCTGGCTTCCCTTGATCAAGGAATCAAGATCGCAAAGTCATCCCAGGTATAGCAGGTAAGCAGGTAAAATATTCTAATAACCCTATTTTAATATTAACAAATATATAATAATTAACCTTAAATACACAATATATATGAATTTATATATATAATTAATATTTTACCGCATCTTAATTAATTATAATTATCATATTAATAATGAGATATATGAATTCTATATTAATTGGTATATTAATTTTAATTATAATTAATCATAATTAATTAATTAAATAAATTATACTAATTAATATTTCGATATTATTTATAACAATAATTTATTTAATTAAATTAATTACAGAAATTAATTAAAATTAATAAAATTAAATAACTTATTAATTATTTAATTAAATTATAAAATTAATTATTTTATTTATTTTAATTAAATAAAATCAAAATTTAACATTTTATTTATTCTAATTAAATAATAGTAATTGAATAATAAATTAGTTTAAAATTAATTACTAAAATTATAAAATTAAAAATTAATATAAATTAATAAAATAAAATTAATTAAAATTAATAAATAAATTTCCTAGCCGACAGTTTGTTGATCCGAAAATTTAACCTCAATAGTATTTATCTCTCTAAAGCAGCTCATCTTTTATCATCATTCTTAAGTCCTGATGATGGATCCCATTTGGGATTTGAAACGTTGGCAAAAAAATGTTCATACTATGGGTTCTCCGGTAACTGATTCAAAAAAAAAAAAACTCTTTTGTTGTTTGTGATCGTTTCATTTGCATGAAAGCTCTTTAACTCTCTTGCAATTAGCATTCATCGAATGGAATGAAATTTTTTGGCATATAGATTTCATTTAGGGATTTTGAGAGATTATATACGGTAGGACCTGAAAACTGAAACTTAACTCAAGATCAACTTTAAAATAAATCGAATGAATCTAAAAACGTATTGGAACATAATGCTCACATTCTAGAGGTCTAGGCTAGAGACGTGCTCCGACGTCGTTAAACCTAGTCACTTTTGTTTTCACTTAAGGTTAGGTGATTCCTCCTTTTGTGACTCAACTATGGTCTAGTACGGACTTGTACTCCCATGTACCGTCGAGTATATATGGGGAGACTCCATTAGGTTATCATCCTTGATCCACAGGAAGCCGTGTCTGCCCCCTTACAACTCGTAACGCACTAAACACAACATTCGGGAAGATTGACTGCCGTATGGAAAGTCCTTGGTTTTCATACAATTGCTAAGATGTATATGCAGTTGTATGGATTGTCTGGTAAACCCCTTGCCTAGTTTCTCTAGCGCAGTCACTTTTTGATCCTTTTCGGACTCCTTAAAAGAAAAGTCTCACTTGAGTATTTGTCACTTCGAGCTCACTAAATATTCGAAGGCGACTAGAGTCATCTTTTGTCCTTTTCTCGACTCTTAAAACATGAAAAGGTCAAGTTGTGTCCTAATGTCTTAAAATTTTTTTGACCGCGATTACATTTACCTTGTTATATCTTGTTTGCGTTAGTATTGAGTAGGGTCTTTCTCCGTTAGCTTGTCTAGGATTTTTTGAATTCAATCATCCTGGTAGATCCATCGATCCTGTCTCCCGTTCCTAGTGACCAAGGGTCTCCTTCTTCTGTTGCTCCTGAGACACCGGTTTGTGGTGACACTTTTCCTGTTATTCCAAGTGTCCAACCGTTGAGCTCTCATGCTCCACAGGACGAGCTTCACGATTTGTTTTGGAACCCTGTTTGCGAACCTTAAGAAGAGGATTTTCCCTCTACTCCTACCGGTGTTTCGACCCCGATGGCTTCCTCTGATATGGAGGACACATCTGCTATAGTGAGTGAAACACCTGTTGTGTCAAGTATTGAGACTCCTATCTCGGCCACATCCCCGGTCATATCTACGGCTTACACTGTTACCCCTCTTGGTATTACAGTGCCTGCGCGCTATAGAGCTCTGAGGGATGCCATGGGCTCTACGAATTCCTCTTCTGGTACTATGTGGGATCATAACATCATTCCCACTACGGGATATTTTGTTTCCCAAGTTCACAATACCGTTGTCACGTCACTTCCGACCAATCCGACTGTTTGTGTCGCATCCTCAACTCCGGTTGCTAGTGCCGTTATGGCATCTTCCATCGTAACTACTGTTGCAGGCCTGTCCTGCGGTCTAGTACAGAGTGGTTAGTTGGCACATGTTTCCAGAGTTGTTCATCCTGCAAGCAGTGCCCCGCCTTCTTCTGGTGCCATTCTAGCAGAGGGGGCATATTCTCAATACTTGCATGCTGTCCAAAAGCCAGGCACACAAGGCCCTTATTATGACCCTATCGGTCATCATTTGTATAACTCCTTGCTAGCTCAGCCAGCTGTTGAGGCTTCAATTCCGTTGAATGTCGCTTGGGGTACCACTGGTTATGGTGGTGGCCATTTCCGTTCGGATCAAGGGCAGCTGCACCAAGGACCATCATACCAAGGTCAGCCATCCTACACGCAGCCTAATTATGGGCATCAGTATTATGGCCAAACCTATCTAGGGCAACCTGGAGGCTCACAAGGACAACCTTCCCAGTGAAAACCTTCGGCCTATGGTGGTCCGTCTTTTACCTATCTTGGGCAACCTTCTGGAAACCTGGTACAACCTTATGCTCAACAAGTACAACCTGGAGTCCAGCAAGGATACCCTTCGGGTCAACCCTACGGGAATTCAGGACAACCTTACGTGCAACAAGGACAACCTGGAATCCAGCAAGGGTACCCTACTGGGTAGGGTGACCAGCCTTACATGTAGCAAGGCCAGCCCACTGCTCAGCCTAGTCAGTCATCTGGTTCGCAAGGAAAACCCTTGGTTGCGAAAGGACAACCGAACACCCAGCAAGCTTAACCTTGTGGGAAAGTAGGTTCTTCCCAAACCCAACCAGGACAACCTTCCGGCCAGATGGCCCAACCTTAGTCTTCCTAAGGACATCTCTCTAGGCCTGCTCAACCGGGCATGCAGATGGTCCTTTTTTCTCAAGCTCAACCTGGTTTTCAGCCACAGACTCAAACTGGTCTCCAACCACAAGGTGGGTTTCAATGCCAACCTTCTTACCAAACGCAGCTTGGTTCCCAGGCTCAATATGGAGCCCAACAACCATATGGATACCAGCAACCCTAGGGGAAAAATCAGTTTGCCCCGTATCAAAATTATCAACAGCCGCAAGTCACCCCTTATCAAAATTACCAGCAACCAAATGTTGCTCCTGCAGGTCAGTATGGTAATCAATGGGGCGCTGGGGGGCAGATCCAAAATCAACCGTCCAGTTATGGATATAACCCTTACGAGCAGAGTCCCTACGGACAAGGTCCTTTTGGAGCTGGCCCGTCTGGAAAAATCAATGGGGGCAACCAACAACTGGGTGGAACTCTGGCCCTACCTCATATCCACAACTGCAGATGTCTTTAAACCCTCAGCTACCATTTTTAGCAACGTTGAAACTGCCTGATGTGTCAAAATTAACCAATGATCCTATCTTGCATAATCCACAATGGCCGCCAGTTCCAACCAAGATACCCGACGATTGTCCCAAATTTGACGGCAAAGCTGGAGAGGATCCTCAAGCCCATGTAATGACTTACCACCTTTGGTGTTCATCCAATTCATGGCTTGATGATTTAGTTCAGCTTCGCCTGTTCCAAAAGACTCTCAGCAGCTCCACTGCTAAATGGTACATTGAATTGACCCCTGCATCTTTTCAAGATTTCAATTCATTGGAAATGGCATTCCTCACTCATTTTCAGTTACACATTCGGTACGAGACGGGAACGCATCTCCTTACATCTCTCAAGCAGGACACGGCTACACATATCTCTGATCATATACATGAATGGAAACAGTGTCGTCGGTTGATCAAGTTCTGGATTCCTGATCAACTCCTCACCGATTGGTTCACAACTTCCTTTGTCCCTAAGATTGCACAGGACATTGCTATGGGAGCTTGTGTGACTGAAGAGCAAGCTATCGCACGTGCCCAGTACCTTGACTTAGTTTATTCTCAGTCAAGTACTTTATATCAGTATTTTCCTAATGCCCCGAGACCCGGTACATCCAAAGCTCCACCAAAGCCATCTGTTAATGGGGTTATTGGCTCTGTAAATCCATCGTCAAAAAAAAATCTTCGAACCCTCGGAAGAAAAAATCGAATGGTTCTAATGAAAACACTTCTCAGGGTGGTTCTAATTCTGGAAGTACTTCCGAGGTTAACACCGTTCAATCCAGCATGACAAACAAGGCCTCGAAAAGAAAGAAAAAGGGGAAAGAGAAGAATAAGTATGAGCAACCCAAGCAGGATTCCTCCAGACCTCCACCCGAGGAAAGAGCCAAGCGTAAACCAAAGTATCCTTATCTTATCTGTGATGAGGATCACTATACCAAAGACTGTCCAAGGTGGTCTGAGGTTAGTCGTTTGTTGAAAGGTGCTCTTGGGATTCCTGCGGTTCTGAAAGAACCTTTCCCCTCTCAACAGACTCAAATGGTGGCCGATCGATCTTCATCTTCATCTCCCTTCGGTTCCCAAGTGTTCATGGTTGGAACCATTCCCGTTCATGTAACGACTCGAACAAAGGAATATCCTTCATCCACCGTGAAGGAGCCTGAGGTCCCCTCGAGTGCTCCTCCATCCATTTCTGGTCCGCTCCACATCGAGAGACCTAATACTGAGATGCCCATCTGACCCCCTCCCAAAGGAGTACTCCGGATATCATCTTACAACCCAAATGCTCATGCTTCCCAGCACTATAGCATAGTTTAGGACTTAGCGCAGGCTCTGTCGGCTATGTCCGCTTTAGAAGTTCTCTAGAGGTGCCCCCCTCAAAGGAATTCCCTGCTATCGGCCATCGGTGGCATTGACCTGACAGATTCAGATTTGATCACATTTGATCTCGAGAGCCATGTCCCAAGGCTGCCTCATCAGATCGCCTTCCTCATACAAGTCATCATCAATTCGAAAACGATCCATTGTACGGTTATTGATGAAGGCGCATCAACTTGCATCATGTTTGTTGCTTGTTGGAAAGAGATCGGGTCCCCGACTTTGAGCCAGTCTCCCATGACGCTGGAAGCCTTTGATGGGAGAGAATCTCATCCTTATGGTATCCTTCAACGATTGGCGATTACTTTAGAAGGGAAAACCGTTGAAGTGGAAGTTGAGGTCGTTGATGCAAATCTTACTTACAACCTCCTTTTAGGCCAGAGTTGGACATATGCCATGCGTGCCGTGGCTTCGTCCCTCTTCCGTGTCATTCGCTTCCCTCACTAGGGGAAATTGTCAGGGTAGACTAGCTCTCCTTCTTCGCTTCTTCTTTTGAAGGCAATGTGCCTTTCGTGGAGCATACCTCCATCCCTTACGAGAGTGTGGGAGTTGGGCTCTTCAAAGACCCTACCCTCATGGCTGTCTTTTGACTCCCACCTCCGAACCTTGCTTCGCTCGATTTGGTTTCTACTTGTTCTGTTCCCTCATTGCACACTATTGCGACCCTCGGTCCCTCTACACAAGGGGGCATTGATCCTCTAGCTTGTAAACCTCGCTCGGTCGTGGGGCATGGGCAGATCATCAGTGCTGTTGATCATTTTATAAAACAGGCTAAGACGACACCTACATTATCTAGGCCGGTTACGCAATAGTGCGATAAGGCAAGTCCCGAAATGGGCTTGACTTGAACTATGCATGAATCCAGGCACTCTTTTTTTTTGTATATACATTTGCTTTCAGCAAGTGTGTTGTGTGTGCATGTTTTCATATTTTTGTCTTGGTGTGTCGGCGTGATTGCCGCTTATTGTGTCTTTTTGCTTCTTGGACAGATGTCTGGATTGCCTTATGTTGGTTTCGGTGATGGTGCCTCCCGCGGTACACGCAACTTGTCATTTGTGGCATGGGTGATCTACAATCCTCAGGGTGAGTTAGTAGACATTCAAGGGGTTTGTCTAGGTTGTACAACAAACAATGTCACTGAATATAGTGCTGTGATTGAATTATTAGCTGAGGCGATTAACCTCGACATTCGAACATTGGTTGTAAACTTGGACTCTCAGCTTGTCGTCCACCAACTCAACGGGCATTATTCCGTCAGAGATCATCTGATATTAAGGTTGTATTTACATGTTAAGTTATTAGAAAGGGATTTTGATTTCATTACTTATCAACATATTCGAGGACGGCTTAATACGTTAATCGATGAAATAACTAGTTTTAGAAAGAAGGGATAAATATCTTCACATTACAAGTAGGATAGAAAAAGCTTCAAGTTCTATGTAGCTTCTATGAATAAAATCTAAAAGAAATATCGTCCTCCAAGTTGGAATAAATTGATTAAAGATCCAAGGAAATATTTTTGAGGTGTTGGGGGTTTGAGGAATAGAATATATTAATATATTTTCCCCACTAATAGCAAGACAATAAAAGGGTGTACAATGTCCTAGAGGCAATCAATGTCCATGACGTGGCTTAGAGTGTACCGTAGATTTATATATATATGGAAAAGAAGCATTTGGAACACCAAGCCTCAGTGGTGGAGATGGAAGGTATACCTTCTAACTACCCAATTTCAATTTCAATTGACCCCTATTCTATACCTACTTATGTTACTCCATAAGTTGTGGAAGACTATGTTTTATATAGGAAGCAACATGATAAGTTATGACTAGTTAATTTAACCATATGAATCAAGAATAATATGTATGATTCTATTGAATCACACTACTTTGAGAGGAGAGGCATGCTTAACTAGCCCACTTTAAATATCATTCACTTGGGGTCATATGACCTACTAATCAACATGGATTGGTTGGTAGTGCATAGGGAAAAATTCGACTATTATAACAAAACACATGTGTGCATGAAAAATGAAGGAGAACAAAGGTTGCTACAAGAAGTGTTAAAGCCTATATCAGTAAGGTAGATTTCAACTCTATAGTTGAAGAAATATAGCAAAAAGGTATGCCCCCTTAGTGCCATACAAGCGACTCATTTAGCATATGGCAGTAATTTGAAAATTTAGGATCATCCTATGCTGTAGGAATATAATGATGTATTTCTAAAGAGGTTTTAGGATTTCCCCCAAGTGCTATACAAAGATGTATGTGGTTGCTAGGTGGCCTTCATACTTGTCTACAAACTTTGTTTCTTCTTGACCAAATCTTACCCACATCAACCTTCTACATTTTTTCCAATCTCCAATATTCTTCTTATGAGTACCTCACCATCTAGTAGAGTAGCCGTCATTACTTGATCCATAGCTAATAATGTTTGGCATTCAGGTACTCGTATTTCATAATCTCTAAATAAATTATTTACATCACCCAAAACCATCATACAAAGGTAAATCACGTAACTCAGTTGTCATACAATGCACTGCTTTAGTGATCCTTGCACATCACTTTGTAGACACTTCATGCAACCTGTTCTGCCAATTTTCCAACTCTTTTGAATCTAAAGTGCAGTTGCTATCTTATTCCCAATTCAGTTTTCCATGGGTAGTAGGGTTAATCCATTCTTCTTCTTTTGATATAATCTGATAATTGTTGTCGATTTCATCTGCATTTTACTCTTCTCTGATAGATTTAGTATATCCCAATCCAATACAAGAAACACAGGGTAGGGATTACTGTCATCCACAATCTCAATCACTTCGAATTCAGTGGTAGTGTGCACTCCATCAATATCTACCGCGATACTTGACAATCTTCCTAGGGGGAAAATATTTTGTTGATTTTCCATCTTCTGCTAGATAGTTGACAATTGCAGCTTCATCTTACCCATAAATTCCCAAGTTTTCTTCGGCAAGACATTGGCATTAGATCCTAGATCCAAGATAACCCTATCCATGTCATATTGCCCAATGTGTGATGTAAGCCTCATTTCCTTTCAAGTTTGCTTCTTGTGTCTATGTAGATTATTCACTGCGTACATCTCTCTCTACGGTATCTCTTTAGGAGCACAAGAGTCTATCAATTCCTTCAATCCCTCTATGACCTTCTGATTTCTCAACAACTTCATGCAAGTATGTAGAAAAGACTTCAAAATATTCAGATCCACATCTTGTGCCACAACTGATACTATTTCACAGTTATCCTTATGAGTTGGTAGCACGGTAGTGCTCAAAGCCCCATCATCCATAAATATTCACCTTGCCTCCCTAAATACTTTCTTTTCCTTCAGGATATCAAGTGCATAAGATTTTTTTCAGTAGTTTTTCTTACCCATGTAGTTTCAACTTTCTTTTTCCCATTGGATTTATGATTTCTAGTTGTAGCTCTGCTTCTTATGACAATGTCGATGTGTGGTTGATCCACCCTTGGCTCGGGGGTCATCATTTGGATATTTGCGACAAGTTGCTCGTTTCTTTTCTCCTGCATCTTTGCAATAAGGATGGGGAATTATTATATCACATCATCAAAAGACTTACAGCTACAATAGGTTGTTGTAGTTTGCGAAGTGTCCTGCCTATCCATACTTATATTAGATAATTACGTCACATCCTTGACCAAATCCTCATCCTCATCCTCATCCTCATCCTTGAAATCCTCCTTAACCATCGTGATAGTTTTGATCCTCATGTGTATGTCACTCAACTTGAATTATCTAAGGATTAGCAGTGCGTTCCATCATTAGGTCACAACTTTGAAAGTTTTTCTCATCATGGCCTACAGACCTACAAAAGTTATGAAACAACTCCTTCGGGGTCTATACATACTTCTGTAATAGGTAGCAATCTTCAGAGCGATCTTGACCTATTGTTCGACAAACCTCATGGCACAAACCCAGGTTTACTGGATTAGGTGCTCCACTTGCAAAATAATTTCTAAACACACGGCATTGATCCTTATATTGACCCTCTGATTTGCATTTTGTACACCATACTTTTGATATGGTCTCTTTAACTTTCTTAAGGTCCTACAATTCCAAGGTCAAATTGGCTAGCTATCTCTATATCTATTGTACTCCTGCATGAGTATCTCCAATTAGCGAAGCTTCCAACTTCATCGCAATATCCAATACCTCAACTTGAGTCATGATATTTTGTTACATCAAAGGTAACCTAATATGTGGTAGTAATATGGCTATGAACAATTCTTTATGACGTTCTGGGGTATATTAAAGCTTACTTGACCCATCAACACCTTGAATCACTGTCCAACTCCCACACATCATTGTCTGTTTCATTTCTTTTAGCTTTGTGATGTACTGTGATTTTGATTTCGAATTCTTGAATTATGATACCAATTATTTCTTAATTTTATCCAACAAATCAGTCAGGTTAGTCACAGAGTGTTTCATACCAGGTTAGCACTCTTTCTCGCAACGTTGTGACGAGTTGTGACTTCTTTAAATCATCACTAGTAATCTCTTTCGATGTCCATATTGAATTAGCTACAAACCATAATTAATGAGGATCCTCTGATCCGAGTTCTTCAAAAGTAGGCAACTTAATATCATCGATGATTTTCCTTCTTGGAGGGTTAGGTGGAAGGGGAGGGAGT
>APFE031357245.1:10434-21057 GCA_000404065.3 Pinus taeda | reverse complement strand
TCTGATAAACAGACGTAGTCAGTCAAATGGTTTCCTTTGGCTTAATGGTGGTATAACACTTCCTTCCATATTGCTGCAAAAATGACCCCATTTATGGCACTTTATGGATATCATCCACCATCCATCACATCATATTTAAGAGAAAATTCTAAGGTTCAAGTAGGGTAAGATCACATTTAGCATCAACAACAAGTTCTACAACTCTTAAAGGATAACCTTACATTGGTGCAAAATAGAATGAAACAACATGAAGATCAACATCACAGTGAAAGAAGTATTGATGTAGGTGACTAGGTATTCCTACGACTACAAGCATATAAATAAATGTCCATCAACCAAGGTAAGAAGGATAATGAATTATGATGAAAGTATCATGGTTCGTACAAAGTGTTGCAAAATATTGGTACTACGGAATACAAATTTTAGCTTCCTATAGCTTCCGAAGTGCACCCTGTTTTCCATGTTTCATGTTTAAAGAAAGTTATAGGTGACAAGCTCTGAGTTAAAAAAATATTGCCAAAACTTGATGAGGAAGGAAAAATCATATTGGAACCTGAAGCAGTCATAGAAACAAGAGCTCAACAACTACGAAATTGATCAATTTCGGAGTATCTCATCAAGTGGAAGAAATAACCCACTAAATATTCCACATGGGAGGATGAGAAGATTATACAAAGCATCTAGAACTACTCAAGCATTGAGGACAACACTTTTTTGAAGGAGAGGGGCATGTTAGGTCGCTATATTACTACTAATTCCCCCATTACTATTGTCATTGTAGCCCTTATTGTTATTAGTTTGGCCCATAGAAAACCACTATTGTTTTTCCCTCATGTTATTATTGTTATGCCATCTTTGATTATATTGTGACCACTTAGACTCCTATATTTAGAAAGGAGGTTTAGTCATCTGTATCATCCAAGATTGTTAATTTTTGTAATGTAAAGGAGGTTTCCCGCTCGAAGAGGCTGATTTTAAAGGCGTTCATCTATCTTTTCTTCTATTTGTGAGCTGGTTGCATAACACAGATGACATTTTAGTGAATTCTAAAAATGAAGAACACAAAGAACATTGTAAATTGGTGATACAAACTTTAAGAGAACATTGAATATATGAAAAACTTAGCAAATGTGAGTTTTACATATACATAATACAATATTTAGGTCACTTCATTTCGTCTTGATCCTATAAATGTTAAGGCTATTATGAATTAGCCCACACCTAATGATGTCTCAGTAGTTTGCTCATTTATCGGGATAAAAAGATATTATGAAATATTCATAAAGGGATTTTCAAAATTTTCTTATCCGACTACTTCATTACAAAAAAAGGGAAGAAATTTTGAGTGAAAAACCAAATGCCAAGAAAAATTTGACAAGTTAAAACAACTTCTGAAAGTAGATCCTATACTAAAATTTGTAGACCCAAACAAGGAATTCATTGTTTGTACTGATGCATGTTTGGAAGGCCTTGGGGAAGTGTTGATGAAGGAAAATTCATTAGTATCCTATGAGTCTAGGAAGTTGAAAGCACACGAAAAGAATTATGTTGTGTATGATCTAAAGCTAGCAATATTGATATATGCTCTAAAACTGTGGAGACACTGTTTGTTAGAAAATGAATTTACCTTCGTGATAGATCACATCAGGCTAAAATATTTTTCCATCCAACCTTATCTAAATTCTAGACAAGGAAGGTGGCTAGCTTTCCTTAGTTTGAATTCCACATTAAACACATAAAAGGAAAAGAAATTAGAATAGTTGATTCTTTAAGTAGAAATGCTCATGGTTTGATGGGAGTATCAGTTAGTAGTATCAATACATATTTTGTGAAACAAATAAAATTTCAATGCAAAAATAACATAAATGTCTCGAAATTCAACAAAAATTACAGAAAATGGAAGTGTGAGCATATGTTGAAAATCCTAAAAAATTACTAACCTACCTAAATAGATTGTATATTGCCAATGTGAGCATGCTAAAATAAATGATATTGGATGGATATCATAAGAAACCATATGAAATCAATCCTGGATACCAAAATATCATAACAACATTAAGGAAAAAATATTTTGGCTAGGGATGAAGAAGGAGATGGAAAAATACTTAGTAAAATGTATATAATGTCAATAAGTAAAGGTGGAACATCAAAACCCTGGTGGATTATTAAACCCACTCCCCATTCCCTAATGGAAGTGGGAAGTCATTTCATTGGATTTTATTACAGGATTATGAAAGACAAAATGATAACATTAGTCCATCATGGTGATAGTGGGCACTTTCACTAAAGAACATATTTTATACTAGTGCAGTCTACATTTAAAACCACACAGATTGCTAATATATTCTTGACAGAAATTTTGTAATTACATGGAGCACAGAAGATTGTAGTGTCATACATAGATCTTAAAATTGCCTCCAAGTTTGGGAAAGCTTTGTTTGGGCTCATTTGAACTCAATTAAAGTTAAACTTTGCATATAATCCTCAAATGGATGGACATACGGAAAGTACTAATCAGATCTTGAAAGATATTTTGTGAATTTACGTCATGGTTATGCCTACTAAGTAGGAGGATCTTCTTCATTTAGAAGAATTTACATATATTAATAGCTACCAAAATTCAATAAAAATGAGTCCTTTATAAGATTTATATAGCACAAAATGTCATACACTGCTCAGTTGAAGTCAATTGAAACATCTATTGATATTAGGAATGTATGCTATGCAGGAAATGGAACATGTGGCACAGAAGATGAGACTAAACAGCCAAACTACGCAACACTTGCAAAAAGGGTATATAGATAAGAAAAGAAGTCATAAATAATTTAATATTGGAGACCATGTCTACTTAAGAGTAAAATCAAGAAAAATTGCCTTAAGAACAGGGTTCTGTGCAAAATTGGCACCATGGTTCTGATGGCCTTTCAAAATCTTGGACAAACATGGTCCACTAGCATGTCAACTGGATTTTCCTAGCCATATTAATGTTCACAATGTGTTTGATGTGGCTTTATTAAAGAACCATATTCATGATGATTCTCATGATATTGATTGTAATTTGATACAGGTGGAACTTAAAGAAGAATTCTTACCAAAGCCTCTCTACATCTTAGATCATAATGAAATATTTCTCTAGAACGGAGTCATCACTCAGGTTAAAGTACAGTGGAGACATTTTACACTTGAGGAGGATACTTGGGAGTGTGAGGATATGATGAGAGAAGCTTATCCCACATGGTTCAATAATGATGAAAATGAACCAGAAATGTCGGAAACAATGTTAATTTATAAAGAGGTGGAAAATATAATACTCCTTTGTTTCTATGTGAATGATTAAATTATTTTTATCTATGATGGCTAAAAAGCCATGATAAAATTGACCTAAAACTAACAATAAAGTATGATGATGTATTAAGTTACTTTTATTAATGAAAAGGAAAACTGGAAATTACTTGGGAAAGAAAACAATTACATTAAATAGATTATTGACAAGATCTGGAAACCATCGTTGACAGATAATATCAAGACAACATTCCCTTAAGTCACTCCCAAAAATCCCTAGGGGTTTATTAATAAGACTTAATATGATCGGAGAAAAAATCTATTAAATAATTCGGTGTAGAGAATAACACCAAGTAATGGTGAATAAAGCACCACAAGGGAAAAAAGCGGGATTCTTGTGGAGTTGCTTTAATGAAATGTATTGATTTTGAAATGTATATGTAAATATTTTATTACAAGCATAAGGATTATAATTTTTGTGGAGATGTTTTGATGAAATGTATCTACTTTGGTTATGTTTATTTCAATTTTGGAAAATTTGTGACTGAGATTTTTTTATGTTTATGAAAATTTTAAAATATTTAAAGATGAAATAATTTTTATGGCTTCCATCATTTTATTCACTTCAAATTAATTGTTGTTCTTCATTTTCTAACACTGATTATATTGACCAACAACCAAATAACGTTAAAATATTCACTTAAAATAAATTGTGTCTCTTCATTTTTTAACCATGATGATATTGAGCACCAATCATTGCACAACAAACTCTGTTCGACAAATAGTGTGTGCACAGCATTAGCTATATGTAGCTCTGATTATATTGAGCACCGATCACTGCATTGAACACTATATTTGACAAAACATTGTGCGTGAAGGGTTGGTTGTACATAGCTCGTATATTTAAACAAATAAGTTGAGACGTTTCACAAACCAATAGAAGCATATGTTGAAATCTAAAGGTGGTAAATATCAAAAACCTCGTTGTTTATCATAATTAGTGTACCCAAACGAAAGGCTAAAAGGAAATAACTATTTTTGTGAGAATAATTTCGGCAAAATCAGATAAAAAATTATTCCTCAATGCGTTTCAAACCAACCAGTGTGGCTCATTGTCAAGACAAGTTGAAGATCCAATCTAAGTGACAAGTTAAATAGGGATAGCAGGCCATTCCAACAACTATATTTTACCGAGTAACGGATAAAAACGACCCCTAATGGATGGAATTGACCAAGGTCCAAGGTTGTTAAAAAAAACTTATAGTGAAATTATTTATATTGTTAAAAATATTATTAACATAAATTAATATTATGTTGTTCTTATAAATAGGTATAAATATTAGCGTGAAAATTCTATTAATAATAACATATTAATATTAATGATCTTAATATATGGTCAATCCATATTATAAGTGACGTTGTTTAGTATAGATATTAATAATAATATTATTAAATACATATTATTAATATTATTAATAATGGCCTAGGCTAAAAAATAGTAATATTATTATTATTATTCACTTCAAACTAATAATACTTAGCTAATATTACTAACTTATAATATGATTAATTCTATTAAAAGACTAATATTATTATTCGTGTTACAACTTTGTATTATTTATAATTGTTAATGATAATAGTGATAAAGTTATAACTTTTATTACAAGGTTAATTTCTCCTTTTTAGAGGTGACTTAATGTTAAAAAGATATTAATAAGATAATTGTCCTAGGGTGAAAAATTCATTTATTACTAATTATAATAAAATTATACAATCCAAACCTGATCAAAGGAAGATGAAAGATAACAAGGAACAAAGGAAAGCTAGTGATGAAGAGGCTAGGAAGAAAGGGTTGGGATCCATCAACTACTAATATTACAGTTGTTATCCCTATTGAGATTATTAGGCCTTTTCTCAATTTCTAGGAAATAACTAGTTTTATTTTATTATTTTGAAAGACATGAAGTATTGATCGTATTTTTAATCTGGGTTGTTTTTCAACATGGATTATAAAGTAATATGAAAATTAATAACCTATTTGACATAAAATAGATAGAGTGATAATAAATATAAATGTGGGCATTTCAGAGCAGTATCATTTTTTCATTATGCCATATCTAATTAAATAAATTAACAGACAATTAAAAAATGAATAAATTAACAGAGACATAATAGATTTCATCAACCAAAATAAAATTAATAAACCAAAATATAAAGGAAATAGAGAAACACAAAAAAGTTTCACAAATTGAACTTCTAACAGAAAAATAGAAAAACAAAAATGTTTAACAATGTGAACGATATCCAAGTGTGAATTAAATTTGCAAGACATTACACATGCCATCAATGGAGCACATTAATTAGTAGGAAAGAAACTCTCAGTATTACCAGACCATTCATGGTTGGAAAATGCTTCCTAACAATAGCTTTTAGAATTCAATAAAAATGAGTCATTTTGAAGCTTTATATAACACAAAATGTCATACAAAACTTAGTTGGAGTCAGTCGAAACATCAATTGACATTAGGAATGTATTCTCTGTAGGAAATGGAACATGTGGTATAGAAGATTAGACAAAACAACCAAACTACAGAACACATGCAAAAATGGTATGCAGACAAGAAAAGAAGTCATAAAGAACTTAATATTGGAGACTATGTTTACTTAAGAGTAAAATCGATAAAAAGTACCTTAAGAACTGGGGTCTATGAAAAATTGGCTCCATGGTTATGATGGCCTTTCAAAATCTTGGATAGAATTGCTCTAGTAGCATATCAACTAGCTTTTTCTTGCCATGTTAAAGTTTACAATGTCTTTCATGTGTCTTTATTAAAGAAATATATTCATGATGATTCTCATGGTATTGATTGGAATTTGATATAGGTGGAACTTGAAGGAGATTTCTTTCCAAAGCCTCTCTACATCTTAGATCAGAAAGAAATATTTCTCTAGAATAGAGTCATCACTTAGGTTAAAGTGTAGTGGAGGCATCGCCTGAGGAGCCAACATGGTTCAATATTGAAGAAAATGAACAAAACGTTCACAACAATGCTAATTTATAAAGAGGGGGAAGATGTAATACCCCTTTGTTTCTATGTCAATCCTTAAATTAATTTTAGTTGTGATGGATAGAAAGCCATGATAAAATCTACTTAAAATTAACAATAAAATATGATGATGTATTAAAATAAATTTTATTAATGAAAAGGAAAACTAGAAATTAGTTGGTGTTGATTTGGGGTAGCATCGAATGTGCTCTAGCCATGAAGCTTGGTGGACAGGCTAAAGCACATGAGATCTCCAATACCTATAAATGGTTTGGGAAGAATCTAACCAGTTTGGGAGATATTAAAATAATTAATATTTTTAATGGAGTCCCTAAGTTTAAACTTAGTATAATAAAACATTAATTTGAATTAATATAAAATTGAGTTAGAATGGTCCAAAATTCATGGATCAATCTAGATCTAATGTTAGCCATTGATTAGGGAATTAATCTTGGTCATTGAATTATCAACAAGAAAAGTATAAGAGGAGGCTTTAGGGTCACTTGGAGAACACACCAAGTTGATCAAGAATTCAATTTTCTGGGGTAGGGCTTACTGAAGAAATCGAAGGAGTGATATGAGTTATAGCTGAGGGACAGCGAATTGAGAGCAGAGAGGCAAAGAGGGTATCGGGAGCATCAGCGTAGAAGTTGGGAGAGGTTTGATGCATAACTAGCAAGAGGCCACACAGAGGCAATCAAAGGCCATGTAGATGCAGCCAAGAGCTACGTAGTCAGAGAAAGAGCCAGCTTGGGAGATGAAGAGGCTCTAGAGGCTAACATTGTGCTAGTTGGGTTGACATTGGGCTAGAGAAGCTAACGTAGACCATAGAGGCTAATGGTGGGAGATTTCGTGGGGAAGATTGGGGCTGATATTTGTCTCCAATTGAGAGGTACTATTGCGAAGAGAATTATCTATTGGGTGAGCCATTTCTGGCACCTAGATTTTATTTTGAATCTTCTTAATAATAAAACCCTTAGATAGCTGCACTAGTTTTCCCACATTGAGTTTTTCCAAGGACATTAGTCCAAAAATAATGGTGTCACTTGTGTGCTTTTTTTTCCTTCAGGTTATGATATGTATGTGTTGTGACTATACTTGTATTTATTTTGAGTTTTTATTTGATAAACAACTTGTTAATTAACAGAACAAGTAGGAAGAAATAAATAAAAAAGTACAGGAAGGATTTCTAACAGTTAAACATAGAAATTCAAACTCTTGGGAAAGAAACAATTGAATTAAAGAGATTATTGACAAGATCTGGAAACCAATGTTGATAGACAATATCAAGACAACGTTCCCTTAAGTCACTCCTAAAAATCCCTAGGGTTTGATTAATAAGATTTAATATGATTGTGATGCAGGAGCATGTGACTTAGTGGGAAAAGGTCTTGAAACATATTCCAAAAATCCGAAAAAATCTACATGCAAGGTAGTTGGGTCCTTTAGCCAACAATTTCCATGTTTTTTAGTTCAAGATAGGATAGAATTAAGAATAAAACATGCTAATTATATTACTGATGGATAAGCTATAATAAAGCTTTACGCTTTAAATCATTCTATGTAAAGCATTCCTTTGTAAAGGATAAGGCCCGATAAGGATTTATCAAGTATTTATAAATAAGAGACAATGGGACTCTCATGGAGAGCGAGGCCAAAAGCATTATTCCTGGAAACCTTTTCACTCTGTTTATCTGTTTGAAATTTTGTATGCACGTATCGGGTAACTTGTTTTACTAGGAGTTGAAAATTGATGAATTCACCTTATTTTCTAGCATGATGCTTGATCGAATCCTTTAGGATTGTTTTTTTCATTTCGGAGCTTGTAGGCTTCCTAAGTTATTTTACAAAGTTCTTTGGGCAACTCTGTTTACGCAGAGGATTCATGATATTTCTTTAAGCAGAACATTGTCTCGGATGCGAGACCTTATTAGATTGGTTTATGTCATATCGGGTCCGGACCAATATCGCGTTGGAGAAATGCAAGTGGAGTAGAGAGCCTTTGGACCTGCAAAGTGTGAAACTCAGACATTTCGGAGCAAAACATTATAAAGAAGAGCGTAAAGAGGCGTCGGAAACCTAGTGGTGGGAAGAACCAAGTGCTGATGCTTTAGAAATTTCTGATAACAATTTCCGATTATCGCATCAGAAAAAAGGAAGGAGGAAGGGCATTAAACCTGCTTTGTCAATTAAATTCGTCACTAAAAGTTTTTCGATAGTGTTTTGGGTAATTCTTTTAGAGTTACAGTTCTGATAGGAGTAGAGCCATGTTTGTCAATTAACAAGGGTTGTGGTGATCGAAGGAAATCCACGAAGCTATCAGCTTAATGACTGATACGCCAATTAAAGCAGAGCGAGAAATTGGGACTGATATTGAGGAAATTGCTGCCAGATTTGAGAGGTTATCCATATCGCCTGCACCTAGGCCATCATTAGTAGTATCAGAGCAGCCAACTAAAATTGGATTGAATATCAGAAACAAGAGAAGGAAAGTTACTATGGCTTTTGGATTTGTAAGAGGACGAGGACATGGTGGAAGAGGACAACCTGTTGCAAATGATGAAGTAATGGAAGTTGTGCAACAGATGCAAGCTAGATTGGATGTATTAACTTCAGAAAGAAACATAGATGATAGAGATGTTAGTGAACTTGAGATAGAAATTACTCCTAAGATGAGGTTCTTTCGGTCGGTGTTGAGATCCACAGCCAGGCCAAAGACCGAGGTATCAATATACCAAGGAGGACTGAATCCAGAAGAATTGATAGACTAGATTAATGGCATGGAGAAATTCTTCGATTGTGAAGAAGCAAAAGATGAGAAGAGAGTGAACTTTGTTGTCACCAAGTTAAAAGGCCATGTAGCAATTTGGTGGGATGGTGTGCAGGTAGAAAGGAAGAGACTTGGTAAGCAACCAATCAAGAATTGGAGTAGGATTGTAGCAAAGCTAAGAGGTAAGTTTTTTCCAGGTAATTATCACCAAACTTTGTTTAGACAAATGCAAAACCTTAGACAGAGATCTTTGACAGTAAAAGAGTACACAGAGGAGTTCTGTAAAGTAAGCATAAGAGCTGGATAAGCCCAATATACAGATGAGATGGTGGCTAGATATATGAATGGCCTCAGGATGGACATTCAAGATGAGATAAGTCTAGTGTCTCCTAAATATTAGAGGAAGCTTATCAGGTAGCACTGAAAGTTGAAGAAAAACTCATGAGGAAGCAATCTGCCAGAGGGAGAGGTACTTTCCGAGGAAAGGGGAAGTCAAGGTGGTAGAGGAATATCTACAACACCTAAAGATGGAGTTAGCAGCAACTCAACCTAGCATGCACCCACAGGAGGTGATGCAAGAGGTAGAGGGAGTTTTTCTAGAGGAAGAGGAGGGAGAGGAAGGGGCAGAGAAATAAGATCTTATAGATGTAACAAGCTGGGACACAGAGCTTTTGAGTAACCAGAGAATGTAAAAACAAATTAGAGGAATGCAATTGTTGCACTAGTTGAGGGAGAAGCACCAGTGGCAGTAGTAGCAGAAGAAGACAATATACTAGAAAGAGGAGAATCTTTGGTAGTTAATAAATTTCTACTTAAGCCAGCAAAGGAGGTGGCTGAACCATCATAAAGGAAGACTTTATTCAAGGCAATGTGTAAAGTTCAAGGGAAATGTTGCCAGATGATCATTGATAGTGGCACCACTAACAATTTGGTCTCTACAGAAGTAGTGGAGAAATTGAAGCTAAAGATGGTGAAACATCCAACACCTTACAAGGTGTCATGGTTGCAAAAGGTACACCAACTATTAGTAAATGAACAATGTGAATTGGAATTTCAGGTGGGCAAGTATAAAGACAAAATTGTTTATGATGTGATACCCATGGATGTGTGTCACATATTGCTTGAAATACCTTGGCAATATGACAAAGGAGCCATGCATGATGTGAAAAGAAACACCTACAAGTTTGGAAAGGATGGTGTCAATCATACGTTGTTGCCTCTGCAAGACGAAGAGGTACCAAGACAGAAGACTGATCCAAAAACTCTGTTACTTGGAAGAAAGGAATACTTGAAACAAATTGAAGAAAATGAGGTAAATTTTGTTGTAGTTTGCAATGTTGAAAATAATACTGAGAGGGGGGGTTAATCAGTATTATCTAGTTCTCTTAACAAATCTTTCTTTTTTATAATTTGAATTATTTTTGCATATCGGTACCATAAAATAATGAGCAAGAAAAATAGACAGTCACATCAAAGAACACCAGATATAAGGTGGAAACCCAATGTGGGTGAAAACCACCTGCT
>APFE031357245.1:0-10364 GCA_000404065.3 Pinus taeda | reverse complement strand
CATCAAAGAACACCAGATATAAGGTGGAAACCCAATGTGGGTGAAAACCACCTGCTACAATATGTCTCTATCTTCTTTCAAATTAGAAACTCTTTTTACAATAGTCTTGTACTGGTGCAGTCCTTTACCAGTACGCAAGTTGCAACGTACAGAGAGCTACAACTCTCTCTCGTTTTCCAGTCTCTCCTGGAAGGGAGCTACAACCCCCTACTTCTTTTCTTTCAAGGACCACTTTTCATAAACATCAAATGATCATCAAGTTTATGTAAATTTCACAGTCAACAATAGTAACCAGATCAACAAAACTAAACTAAACCCAAAACACCTTATCAACAGAAAAATTCAGTCAACAGATAGTCATGAGACAGATACGCAACTTTCCTTTCTCTGGCCTGCATCGCTATGCACTTCACCTTCTGCTTCTATGCGTATACCCGCAGAGTTCCTTCTGCGGCACTGCGTGCCCACGCACTGCTTCTTCTACCGCTCTGCGTACAGTACGCACCCAGATGCACTATCGTGCTGCGTACTGCCACAGTAGTCACGTACCTAGAAAGACTATCGCGCCGCGTAATTTGACTGTTCGTATGCACTTGAACCACTGTTGCTTTGTGTACCCATGCAGTTCTCCTGTTTCTGCACTGCATACCCACGCAGTCACCCTTCTACTCTGCGTACCCACGCAGCTCGCCTGTTTCTGCTCTACGTACCCATGCAAAGGCACCGTTAAACACCTGCGTACTTCAGATTAGGGCCGAATTTGCAGATCACCAGTGTGCTACAGTTAGATGGATGCCCAGATCTGATCAAGCGCTCGAGAGATCACCCTTAACAGATTCACTTTCCACTTCACTTTAATATAGATAAGGCTTTTGAAACAATAACCCAAATATTTTAGATCTTAAGATATTCAACCCAAGAGCATACCCAAGCCAAATGATCTCCTTTGCTTTATATAGGCAAGCTCTTCCTCAAATCATGGACAAATACCACGAGCCAAAACCATAATAACACAATACCGTCGGATAAATACCAAGGGTTAAACATAAGGAACCCCACGTGTGCGCGCTTTACTACCTTGAAGTGTGTGCACTAGGGGTACGCACCTCATGAATGGGTAACCTACATGTCTGGACGCAGTCCCTGCATGGCGTACCTACGGGTACGCATCTTCTGAACTGTTCTCTTGCATACTTCTTAATTCTCATCATATTGAGAGCCATGCCATGGATGTTGCCATCAAGTACAACATCTGTAACATATAACCATACCAGAAACATAATGCCAACAATTTGGTCTCTACAGAAGTAGTGGAGAAATTGAAGCTGAAGACGGTGAAACATCCAACACCTTACAAGGTGTCATGGTTGCAAAAGGTACACCAACTATTAGTAAATGAACAATGTGAAGTGGAATTTCAGGTGGGCAAGTATAAAGACAAAATTGTTTATGATGTGATGCCCATGGATGTGCGTCACATATTGCTTGGAATACCTTGGCAATATGACAAAGGAGCCATGCATGATGTGAAAAGAAACACCTACAAGTTTGGAAAGGATGGTGTCAATCATACGTTGTTGCCTCTGCAAGAAGAAGAGGTACCAAGACAGAAGATTGATCCAAAAACTCTGTTACTTGGAAGAAAGGAATACTTGAAACAAATTGAAGAAAACGAGGTAAATTTTGTTGTAGTTTGCAAGCCCATGGTAATAATGACCTCTACTAAAGTTTTTGATTTACCCATTGAAATTCAAGAAATGTTGGAGAAATATTGTGATATTATTGTTGATGATTTGCCTAATGAATTACCACCCATTAGGAGAATCAATCATCATATAGATTTGATTCCTGGAGCAATTCTACCTAACAAAGCATCTTACAGAATGACTCCTACAGAAAATGAAGAAGTTAGAAAGCAGGTACAATAATTTTTTGACAAGGGGCTGACCATAAAAATCTTGAGTCCTTGTGCAGTACCAACAATGCTGAGCCCAAAGAAAGATGGAGGCTAGAGAATGTGTATAGATTTAAGAGCCATGAATAAAATCACAATCACATACAGATTTTTCTTACCTAGAATTGAAGATTTAATGGATTTCTTGAGTGGAGAAAAATATTTTTCAAAACTAGATCTTAAAAGTGGGTATCATCAGATAAGGATAAGAGAAGGGGATCAGTGGAAAACCACTTTTAAGACCAATGAGGGACTGTATGAGTGGAGAGTAATGCCTTTTTGGTTGCCAAATGCACCAAGCACATGCATGAGACTCATTAATGAAGTTCTTAAAGAGTTCATTGGTAAGTTTCTAATAGTATATTTGGACGATATATTAGTCTATAGTAGGTCTAAGGAGGAGCATTTGAGGCATTTAAATTATGTCTTACAAAGGCTACAGCAAGAAAAATTATTATTGAATCTAAAGAAGTGTTCATTCATGAAAGAAGAGCTAGTATACTTGGGATTTGTTATTTCTGCTGAATGGCTAAAGATGGATCCAGAGAATATCAAGGAAATTATGGAGTGGCCTTCACCCTAGAGTGTTTTGGAGGTAAGGAGTTTTCATGGTCTTGCTAGTTTTTATAGGAAATTCATTAAGAGTTTTAGTAAGATTAATGCACCTATTATTGAGACCATAAAGAAGGACAAACAACCATTTAAATAGACGGATGAAGCAGAGAAAAATTTTCAGCTGTTAAAAAAGAAAATCACTAAAAAGCCTATTTTGGTTCTGCCTGATTTTAACAAACATTTTCAAGTAAAATGTGATGCTAGCGGAGAAGAAATTGGAGGAGTTTTAAGACAAGAAGATAGAACAACAACTTATTTTAGTGAAATGCTAAATGATTAAAAAAAGAAGTATTCTTCTTATGATAAGGAGTTCTACGCAGTTGTGCAGTCATTAAAGAAATGGAGGCATTATTTAATATAAAAAGAATTTATTCTTTATTCAGATAACCATGCATTACAATTTATAATGCAGCAGCCAAATCTCAGCTAGAAACATGCTAAATGGGTACAATATCTTCAAGGTTTCCATTTTGTTTTGAAGCATATAATTGGGCAGTCAAACAAAGTTGCAGATGCCTTAAGTAGGAGAAATGTATTGCTTCAAGAGAGTCAAATCCAAGTGTTGGGTTTTGATTTTCTTAAGGAGTTATATGAGACCGATTCAGATTTTAAAGAGGCATTTGAGGCTTGTAAAAATCTTGTTTTGGTGGATAGGAGCAAATGGTTGGATTACTTCCTACAAGATGGACTGTTATTTAAGAAAAATTAGCTGTGCATACCAAATTGTTCAATGAGAGAGAATTTAATCAAAGAGAAACATAGTGGAGGACTTGCCAGACATTTTGTTGTAGAGAAGACTTTTGAATAGCTAAACAGATTTTATTTCTAACCGAAAATGAAATCTGAAGTCGAGAAGTATATGAGAACTTGCAAAGTCTGCCAATATGCAAAGGGAAGGAGCCAAAACATAGGTTTGTATATCCCATTACCAATTCCAGATAGGCCTTGGGATATGGTAAGTATGGATTTTGTCTTGGGGTTATCAAAGACTCAAAGAGGTAATGATTCAATATTCATTGTAGTGGATAGATTTTCAAAAATGGCAAACTTTATTCCATGTTATAAAACTAGTGATGCTTCTCACATTGCTTGTGATCAAGAGTTTAGGCAATCTTTTGAGGAGACTTACTGCAGAACATCCAAAGCTATGGGATCAAGTATTAGCACAAGTTGAGTATGCATATAATGACTCACTGAACAGGAGCACAGGACAGAGCCCATTCCATATTGTTTATGGAATGCATCCGGGAGGAATATCTGAATTAAGAAATTTTGGAAAAGAAGAGATGAGAAGTGCAGTGGGTGAAGACTTTGCTTCGGAAATGTAGGCAATACATGAACAAGTGAAGAAACAAATATGGAATAGAAACATAAAGTACAAAACCAGAGAAGACATGAGAAGAAGAGAGGTGAACTTTGAAGTTGGGGATTTGGTTTTATCACATCTCAGAAAGGAGAGATTTCCAAAGAGGAAATATAATAAATTGAAATTCAAGAAAATTGGACCATGCAAAATATTGAGGAAATTATCTACAAATGCTTATGAGATTGAGTTACCTCGTGATGTTGGAATATCACCAATTTTTAATGTTGTAGACTTATACAAGTATGAGAGTGGAACTGGAGATGATACAACACAAGATCAAGAGAACCAAGAGGTTGATTGGGTAAAGCAATTACCCACAACAAAGAATTCTAGATAGGAAGGTGTTTAAGCAGACAAGGGGATGAGAGTACTTCGAGTATTTGGTAAAATGGAAAGGAAAGCCGACTGCTGATGCTACTTGGGTTACAGAAGACATCTTACAAAACTAGGTAGTTCTGTAGATGAACTCATGGATAGGAGCCCATGAAGAATTTTGTCCTCAGGAGTCTGATGCAGGAGCATGTGACTTAGAGGGAAAAGGTCTTCAAACATATTCAAAGAAGCCAAAAAAATATACAAGCAAGGGATTGGGGTCCCTTAGCCAACCATTTCCATGTTTTTTAGTTCAACATAGGATAGAATTGAGAATAAAACATGCTAATTATATTACGGATGGATAAGATATAATAAAGCTTTACGCTTTAAATTGTTCAATGTAAAGCATGCTTTTGTAAAGAATAAGGCCCGATAAGGCTTTATCAAGTATTTATAAATATTAGACAATGGGACTCTCACAGGGAGTAGGGTTAGAAGCATTATTCCTAGAAACCTTTTCTCTCTATTTATCTGAATTAATGGCCTTATGCTAATTGAAATTTTGTATGCACGTATCGGCTAACTTGTTTTACTAGGAGTTGAAAATTGATGAATTCACCTTATTTTCCGGCATGATGCTTGATCGAAGCCTTTACGATCATTTTTTTCATTTTGGTGCATGCATGCTTCCTAAGTTATTTTACAAAGTTCTATGGACAACTCTGCTTACGTAGAGCATTCATGATATTTCTTTAAGCAGAACATTGTCCCGGATGTGAAACCTTATTAGATTGGTTCATTCCATATCAGGTCCGAACAAATATTGCATCGGAGAAATGCAAGTGGAGTAGAGAGCATTTGGAACTGTGAAGTGTGAAACTCCGATGTTTCGGAGCAAAACATTATAAAGAAGAGAGTAAAGAGGCGTTGGATCTGCGAGAGCGATTGTATCGCAAACTTGGAGGCAGGAAGAACCAAGTGTTGATGCTTTAGAAATCACTGATAGCAATTGTTGATTATCGCATCGGAAAAAAGGAAGGAGGAAGGGAATTAAACCTATGATAGTATATTGTATAAATTCCTCACTAAAAGTCTGTCGATTGTGTTTTGGGTAATTCTTTTACAATTACAGTTCCGATAGGAGCAAAGCCATGCTTGTCAATTAACAAGGGTTGTGGCGATTGGAGGAAATCCATGAAGCTATCAGCTTAATGTTGATACACCAATTGAAGCAGAGGGAGAAATTGGGGCTGATATTGAGGAAATTGCTGCCAGATTTGAGAGGTTATCCATATCGCCTACACCTAGGCCATCATATTGGAGAGAAAATCTATTAAATAACTCAGTGTAGATAATAACACTGAGTAATGGTGAATAAAGAACCGCAAGAGAAAAAGGAAGTATTTAAAGAAAAATAAGAACACACCTTTTTTATTTTATTTTATTTTTTAGGAGAAAATCCTAGTAGGTTACTTTGTTGGTAGACCCTAAAAATAAGGACACCGCTAAGGAAAGATCTTCTAGGGAAGTAAGGAATAAAATCCCTTATATAGAATCACAAAGGGGGTTGATTGCTTTGGAAACAGGTCTCTCCTTGTAACATGCCTCCCTTGTGTATTGCATTATTGTAAACCTAAGCTAAGTTAAAGCTAGGTATGATATCCTACCTCGTGTTAAATGTTTGTAAACCTAAGCTGAGTGGAGCTAGGTTTGATACCCTCCTTTATGGGCTAAAATATTCTACACCTAAGCTGACGAAAGCTATGTGATTTGTAATATTAAAAGCAAATGTATTACTAAATAAATTTATAAAATAAATCAGTTGGAGGGTGAAGCACCAAGAGAGAGGAGATGATTGCCAAATATCATGAGGAATGGGATAGAGATTAATCTTTCATGATAAGCTTCTAGATGAGATTCTATATAAGCTTGGATGGATTGGATATCCCTCGAATGGATGGGAGACAAATATCCATTGAACATAAAATCTTTGTGGGAGATAAAGGCAAGATTTTATGTGGAAAAGAGTTGTGGAGATAAAGATGAGATTTTCGAGATAAGACCTAGGCAAATGGAAAAATCCATAAAAAAAGATGCCTCTAATGGTAACTAAATCATGAAAGAGGGTATTATATACCCAGTGCATTGGTCAATTGAGGACAGTTGATCCTTGGCAAGATCTTTGGCTAGCGGGAATCAAAGGTGATTCATGGCTAGGTGGTGGTGCTCCTCCGTCTAAGTGAGATTTCATTGGTGTTATTCACATGGAATGGTTGTATGTTGTTTCTTACACTCTCTCTCTATGTTACTGTTCCAATTTCCTTATGAGATACTTTTCTTAGTTCTGGAAATACTCAGAGGAATTACCTGTGCTTGGATACTAATAGATTTAATGATGTTCCATCTATTCAGATGAGATTCACTTGCATGGTAGGTGATCATGTTTAAATCTTTACTTGATAGGATATTAAATCATTATGGCTTGCTTAATTCCCTCTCTTATGGAAATGATGGTTAGAGTAATGCGTGTGACTCACTTATGAATGCAGACAGATGTCAAAGATATTATCATCATGTTTATATTTGAAGGTTTATGCATGTAAAAGAGTTATACAGAAATGTCTCCCATAGAATTGTCTATGATTCTTGCATGCTGCATAAAGAACTGACGATGTCATCTCTCCCACTAGTATTAGGAATTTTAATCGTTGTTCTTAGCCTATTTAGCTAGAGAAAAACTCAAACATTTATTCCAAATATGATGAGATAGGGATATCAATGAGTTCTATAAATGGTATGCTATAAATTAACCCTTGTCCTAGTTGTGTCTTAATGACTAAGGGTTTATCTAAAGAGTACTATAATCACTGTGACTGTAATGATTGATTTAACACACTCGGGATGGCCACTAAAAACCCAGTTGTAAATGAAGAATTTGTTAATTAAATGGAGCCTAAGGGAAAAAAATTCGGGTAGGAAAAAGAGGTTTGTTACAAATGGTATCAGAGCATAGGTTCAAACATTGAGACCTATAGACTCATCCACCTGTATAGAGTTTTGATTATAAAATTCATACAAGAAAAATAACCCAAAATTTTTAAATGGGTGAAGCCTTAAATTTACAACATAATTTCTTGGAGAGGAATTCAAATATTTACATGGCAATTGAAGGGAAAATAATATTAATTTATTATATATGTAATATGTTATTATGAGAGTTATTATGTATACGGTCTTTAGAAAATAAGGGTTTTTACGACATTAGTGTGGAAACGTAGACTATTTACAAACAAAAATCGTGGTTAAAATGAAAACGACTTAGTGAAAGACCTTATTGGTCATAAATTTATTATTTGATCAAATCAACCAATTCTATCCCAAATGGATGTCTAGTCAAATATACATGGATTCTTTAAAATTGAAAGGGAATTCATACCTTGACTAATCCTCCCCACTGAACATGCAAACTATAAGTTTCCCTGACGAGGGACAGATAAAGTAGTTCGCCGAGACACTCGGTAGAACCCTTCCTCGTGTGTACTATATTTTTGACTTACAGTAAGTTGATAACAAGCCATTCTCGAAGATGGTGATGCCTGCATTACCTCTTGAAAATCTAGAAGCTAAGTATATAGCAGGAGCTCTAGTTTTCTTAGGGTGATGATCAAGAATGCATTAACCATCATCGAGCTATAATTAACTAGCTAGAAAGAGAAGGGAATGGTGATGGGTTGCTAGCTAAGGAGGCCATTCGACATAGACCGAGCCATGGTCATGGACTTTTCCAAGGAGCTCCATAAGGCACATAAGAATACAATAGTGAACCTTTAACCAATTCTGGTATTTCCATTCATGGAAACCTCGCCCCGATCACTCAGATCAAAGGCTTGACTGTCCAAACCAGATGGAATAAATGTGTTTTCTATCAATAGAGGAAGAAGACGATGTGGAGAATCTCCTCAATAGAAGAGGAGGGGAGGTAAACGAATTCACAAGAAAAACTGTGATCGAAATTGTAAACCGAGAAAGTGATAAGGCTCTGCACATGGAGTCTTAAATTTGGTGCTGGATGAAATTTCGGGGAATTAGATAAATTCTATCACACGTATATGGGATTCCTCCAATCGAGCTCATTTATTCTAGCTTGACTCTGAATGTGCTGGCCATTCTACTCGGTGAATTTCTTTATTCCCCATACACTATTAGAACGTAGTATTTAGGATTGGATGTGTGACGATGAGGTTGGTTGTGGACAATATTTTATGGACGATGCTTAAGAAACAATGCCAAAATCCTGACTATGGTTGTTTCTCCTTTTGTAAACACTACTTTTCGAGTGCCTTATGACCATTTGGAGGTATGCGAGTCGGCCAAGAAAAATGCCAACAATAATGTTTTCCGAGGGGATAAAACATGGTTTCGTCAATTTAGAGAATATGGTTAATTATCACTCCTCCCTTAAGATGGGTACATGATGCATATTGCTTTCATTCCTTGTGCGCTACTCAAGAAAGAAACATTTTCCTTTATGGTTATGATTAGAGTTTCTTCCAATAGAATGCATGCCAGATTGGGGGTGGTTCTAAACTCATGATTTCTGGGTAAAAGAAAAAAAACGCTGAATATCATAGAGAATTGGCAAAAGCAAGTAGGGGGTTCCCTTTCTAGCATAAAAATATATAATGTACATATATATAAAGTTTAGCGTTATTTCTTTAATTAGATTGGCACCTATCTGGTTGCGATAGGATAATTATATGTAGATAAGAATGACTACATATTGTGTCTTATCTCTGAGGCGTGAATGGATAAGTATGGAAGATGAGTTAATGCTTACCCTTACCATCATGAGTGTGATAATAGAGCATATAAATAAACACACAAGCTCATTTTTATATGCTCTACCATGGTTACCATCTAGGATCTTCAGCTTGACATTTTCCCTTACCAAATAATGTAAATGATAAAACATCTGACCCCGGTGTGCCAAGCATCATACTTATGCTACCGTTTACATTATGGTTAGATTTTAGGCTAGATTAGTCTGATAATGATGTTGTCTTATGACGTGAAATATTATACATTGTGTTCGTTGAATCATAATCATTCTCTTTACGTTTCTTGTTTGCTACACTCTTTGAATTTGTTCCTTCCCATGAGATAAAGACTATCTTTGCCTTGAAATTTTGAAAGTATGTTTTAATCTACATCATAGGATTTGCTGGAAGACTTTCCGGTAAACAAATTCAATTCCTACCATGCTACCTTATTATGTCAGTAAACTTTTCCTTGTCATCTTATGTCCAGGATGTATTTTCCCCCTGAGGTTTTGATTCCTCTACACTAGTGTTCCCTCTGGACTTAAGCTGATATATGAGTAATATCTGAAGATTCTTGTCTAACTTGACTAAGAGGATCTTGTTACTAATCCTTTTCTTTGATAAAAACTCGAACGCGGCTTGGAATTGACCATGTTCTAGAAGCCCTTAAAATGGGTATGGATAAGGGATTAGAAAAAGAGGTATGAGGAGACACTGAAGTAGTAACAAGATATTGATAAAGGTGACAAAAAATATTATATATTTTGAACACATATTTAAAATGGTTGGAACCATTTGTTTTTGGGTCTTGCAGTCTATGAGATATTTTCACACTCGCTGAATATGATAGAGAGGATACCTATGAAAGACATTTAGACATGTATTGTGATGTAACGAAATCCTCGGGTGAAAGGGGGACTTCGATTTTTGGTATTTTTGCTTAGATTTCACTTCAATTTCTAATGAAGGAACAAGTTGTAATTGCAACCATTCCGAAGAAAGCCATTGTTGTACCAGCAAAGCTTTTTAGGTTTTCATTCCTGAATTTTCTCACGGAGGGCATCTTTGAGGATTCTGGTGGGAAAATATAGGTGTTTCCTGCATTTACAAACCTCAAAACCCAACATTGCAATGTAACATAGAGCAGGGGTTTGCATCAAAACCGAACATTGTATAGACTATCAAGTGCCATGAGTGGAGTAATTATTCTCCTTAGAAAAAAGATACTACATCATACCATTAGATTGTTGCCTCTACGATGACTTGGCTCTTTTAGGCCATTGTTTCCACCATT
>APFE031357242.1:16707-36422 GCA_000404065.3 Pinus taeda | reverse complement strand
TTTAAGGTTTTTGGTATTAATTTTCACTTTTAATATTAATATAAAGATTTGTAATATTCATCCTAAGTTTAACTTCTCAAGAAACTACTCTCAATAGCCAATAATAATGTAAAAAAATATTCTTTTAATTATTTTTAATTATTTATTTGGAAGGACAAATTTAGCGAAGATATACCCAATTTCTCTCTCAAGCAAAACCGAGGAGATGGCAATCATTTATAGGAACTTTTCGTCACATCGCTTTTGAAGTGATTCAACATATTTGATTGGATGTCCACCCTCACATATTGAACTAATATCAATAATAACTATGTTTTTCAAGTTACCCCTTGGTCGAGTTATATATATATATATATATCGTTTTCCACTTATATATATCGTTTTCCACTTGACACGCGCGTATACACATATTCTTCATTTGGGTTTTTTGCTTTATTCTACAAAAAGGTCTAAAGTTCTATAAAACTCCCTCTCCCAGCAACACATATCTTATGATAACCACTCACATATACATCTGCTCATAGATTAGGTTATAAAGAGTTTTCAAAAGCTTCGAAAAGTTTTCCCTTTAATTATTAATGTTTCCACCACGATGGCACATGAAACTTTAGGTGCATGCATAGCCACATCGATTTTTTTTTATCAATCGAAAAAAACATCATTTTTATTAATAAAAGTGATTACAATAGCTTGTTTATGTTTTTTTTTGGTCAAAGAAGTATGTTGGTCACAGGTTTATCATTTTATTTCTATTTAAAGAATAATACAAATTTTTATTTACAAATACTGTTTCCCATATTTCTTAATTTTATTTATAATTTTATATGAATAACTATTATTATAGTTTTTTTTAATTGTTTCTAAAGTATCTATGTTTGTTGTCTCAATAAGGGTCATTACAACTTATACAAAATGTATATTATGAATATGCTATTCTAGATGATCTTTATGGTTCATTCATTTACTAATGAACCCTCTTCATATGCATAAAAATCAATCATACATGTTTATGTTGCTATTCCCTTTTTTGACAAAGTGTCTTCAACCCCATTATGTTCACTGTCCACGTGCTTGTATGTCATCCTATGTGATCTCAAGAAAGGTTTACTCTAGAATTTGAATACGCCTCATCCATGTAGAAAGAACGAACGGATTAAATTGAGAAGATCCCTCTACCCATTGTACAACATTTTTTGAGTCCGCGTAAATCTCTAGTCTCAATACCTGACCATTTTGCACATAGTAATGTCTCCCATAGTGCAATGAGTTTTTCCTTTTTGTTTGTGCCCCTTCCTCCTTGCCACCAAAAATGGTTAAAAGTGTGAGGTTCCATTACAATATATTCCACACATCCACATTTTCTTTGTGCACACACTCTGTCAAAAGGATCAGCTCAAAGTTCCTTCCAAATGTCGATATACTTCATGATTATTCAGTGGAATTTTCTAATAATTGGTCCAATATCCCCCAAGTATACAACAATCTTTATTATTGTTTCGATGATATCTTGTTCTCTATGTTCAAATATCTTTTTGTTTTTGGTCCTCCATATCCCTGTCAATATATAAAAGGGTAATGTTGAGTGTTTCTTATGCGAGATGAATGAGGAGGATAGGCATCCTTCAATTGATCCCTCTTGCCACCTTCCTTTGATGTTGAGTAGTGTCATAACTCCATCCCAAATAGATTTTGCAAATGGACATATTAAAAATAGGTGATGCTTGTCCAACATGGATTCTAAGCATAGGGAGTAGATCAATAGACCTTGAAATCCCCTATGGATGAATAAATCTCATGTAAGCTTTATGTTGTGTAAAACGAGCCAATTAAAACATTTCAGCTTCATGGGTGTGAGATACATCCTTGACACAATACTATCAACTACCTACTATTCTCCAATTAAAAAAAAAAGTAACTTTGAATTAAAGTATATTCAGTAGTTACCACATGCATAAGTATTCAATCCATATTCTAAACAAGGATATCACATGCAATTATATTCCTATTCTTAAATATTTGACAATATAAAGAGTAAGGAGCCAACATACAAAACATCCCATGCCATTGAGTCAAATGAGATTAACTGAAAGGATTTCACTTGGAAAATCGAGCAGTGCCACCCAACCTAGAACCCACTTCGTTCAGTTCACCCTCGAGGTGAGAGTTCTTTCCATTGATCAACTGCCCCTTATTAATCTCTTCGATGGGTATTTAATTCCCTCCTCCATGATATGGTTTCCTTTAGCGACGTCCTCCTTTTGGGTGGATATTTTTATCGATTTACCTAGGCTTTTCCTAGAAAATGCCGCCTTTCTCTCCCACGAGACTTTTCCGATAAAATCTTTCCTTTCTCTCGTGTAAGGCTTTTATGTTTTTCTTAAAATTAGCATCTTTATTCGGCTATGAATCTTAATGGATATTTAACTCCCATTCCATTAGGCTTATCTATAATTTGGTCTAAAAGTGTTATCATGAAAGAATTATCTTTTCCAATTTACCAATGGGATTTCATTTGCCAAGGATCTCATCTCTTGTTGTCTCGTTTTCCAAGCATTTTAAATTATCTTTATTTATTTAGTAATAAAATATGTACTCTTGTTTTTACACCTCACGCTTAGCTTTTTTGTTACTTCTCAGTCTTAGCTTACGTCAGTCATGATAGAAACAGAGTGTTACATATAAGGGAGGGGTGTTACATACTCCCCCCTTAAATCTACACCGTCCTCAGTGTATTACTACATCTTAAAATTTATTTCCTCATTCATAGGTAGTTGTTTCTGAATTTACACGATCCAATGGCCTTGCCACCTAAATCAAATATTCTGATATATAGGTTACAAAGGAGTTCTACCAACAAATCTCCTTCCATTCCTACATGTAAGATTTGTTTCAATCAATTTTGTGAGACTTTAGATGCAAAAAACGCACTATTGGTTACCACAGTTAATGTCATAACCTCATATAATAGTACTATTATTTAAGTAACTACGGGTTAATGTTCCCAACCATTTACCTATGATTCCCCATTTTCATTGTTTTTAAATAATAGGAAGAAATGCATGTTCCTCCAATGCATTTGTTTTCTTGCCAAACACTTTCGTCTTGCAGTCTCCCTCCATTATTCACAACAAGTCAAACTAACACATTTGACCAATCAACATGTATAAAGATATTACATAAAGTTAGCTCAAAACATAACCATTAAAACCATAAATCATATGTAACCATCAATCATAGTTTACATGTAATCATGATAGACTAGAATCATAAATCAAATTCATACGAAACTAAAATAAAATAGTGATAATTATCCTTTAATCAATCCTTAGCTTCTAACTTCATATTTCTTGTGTATCGACTGCCGCACCAGATAACCACCCAATGCCTTCTCCTCAACCATGTGCTCATAAACATTGTGTGCATCACCCACATACAACTATACACATCATCGAACATCAAGCAATACCCTCATCTACACCAGTACCATCTGTACCACATGTACATAGTACTACGTGTACAATTTCTACACAATACTCAATGTCCATAGCACAATATGGATTTCATATACATGATCCCCATGTTTTGAAACATTGTTAGTATTATAACATTAGGTCAATACCAAAATTTCATTTTTTTAATTCACACTACCTTTAAGCAGGTACAACCAATCCATGCTCGGATTGTCGATTGGGGAGTAATGAATCCATGGACGTATTTCACTTGTGCCAAAAGAGAATAACTAAGGAATTTTATGTCAAATTATTCAAGTGCTTTTATTTAGCTAATAATTTTCATGTATCTTGTGGTTGCAAGAAATTTTTTGCATAATGATAAAATAAAAGTAAACATGCATAATACAACTTTGCAATACCAATAACTTCAAGTTTTGCAATTGAATCTGTCACTAGACGAGGTCTTAATAACAATGAAATATGACCTCCATCCAATCATAAAGCAGGCTTTTGATAGCTAATCTACTATGGCCTTCAATATTATATTTGAAGTTTAATAGAAACCTTAACCTTGTATTTAGCCAAGAAAATAATTTTTTGGTACTCCAAAATACACCACACATAATCTAGTTATGCCATACAATTTCCCGTGTGCTCTTTTTACCACTACTCCCAACACATTGTTGGCCATGAATGATTCATTTTATATCGAGAACCAATTGAGCAACAAGTATGCAAGTACATACACCATATATGAGCCATAAATGGAGGTTACAATGTTCTCAATTCCATAGTCACTAAGTTTTTAGGCCCTATGTGTGCTAGGGTGTGAACCTACATTAGCACGTTGAGACCCCACATAACACTAGATCATGACCTGGTAGAATATAATTCATTTCTTGGAAGTCAAATCAATTATTCAATTCTTTAACATAAATAATTTATGCAATAATTGTTATGTTGCCATATTCAGAACCACACAACACTATCAATGCAATCTGACATGAAAACTTCTCCAAGATTGCTTGATAGGAAATAGTGGTACAAAATATGCATATGATATTGTACAATTGTTAATTAATTTGAATAGATTGCTAGATATGATTTTATCAAAACCAGTTATCCTTGTACACAATAAGCTCCATTACTAGTAGCACTTAGCCATCCAATATGATTAAAGCATCATATTTATTTAACAACGAGCTATTGCATGGTTGGTTATCCTCTCTCTTCATCACCTAGAACCTTTTATATGTCACACCTTACTTGGTGCATGTAATATTTTACTACTAGCATAAGATCCTTAGATCGTCATAAGCTGTATTAATGCGAAATCCTTAGATCCTTTCTCAGTCACCTTCCTACGACAATAGTTGACTAATTCAGATATTGAGTTATGTTTCCCTCCTTTTCCTGCACTATCATAATGGATCGACCTTCACTTGTTTAACTATTCACGGGAAACAACCATTCTGAATACAATTTGCTGGGCTGAAGTTCAAAGCACCAAATCCTCATTACCACTACCAAGCTCCTTCTACACTCAAGGTGATGAGAAAGTATTATTCTACTTATGAATCGTTTGCATGGTCAATTGTCCCTAGCTTCTTTTAGCGCTAAGCAAAAAATTAAGAATTGTACCGGCCATGGTGCCATATATATTGATGGGACTCGATAAAAAAAAATGATAAAATATTGTGGTGTAGTGAACAGGGTATGAATTCCCAAACACAAACACCCATTACTTCCACTTCTTCTTGCAATTATGTATGCAAGGCAGACATCCTACATGAGAGGATGGTCAACTTTGGCTTTGGTGCATAGAAACCACCCATTAAAGAGTTTGAAAGCATTATAGCCCAATACAGAAGAGATGAAGCTTAATACCAAAGAATGGGTATGCGGAGTATTTATATCAAAAAACTATAAATCAATGAAGATGATCAAGCAGACACTGTGTACACTCAAACTTCATGCATGGAAAAGATGAGATTAGCGAGCATTTATCAGTGCGACTTGTCCATGTGCAAGGAAGGATAAACAATATCCATCTTAAATGATTTTATGGGTACGACCATAAGGATAAAAATTATCCACTGAATGCTTTTGCAAAGTATAAGATTATGCAACAAAGGGTAAGCTCATTATTTCTACAAGTGCGTAACTCAAAACATCTCTTGATCAGTGGATAAGGCAAGTATAAAAAGTGACATTATAGATTGAAAAGAAAAACAACAACATTATTTTCTCCAATTGGGAAGGTGTGGTCATGCCTTAGAGCTACATACCTTCTAAAACTACCATTACCAAGAGTGCCACCGAGTTTAATAGCATGGATTTTTTAGTAAATTTCATGAGCACATGTCTATAGAACTTCCTCGTCTTAGGATTAACAGTCATAACTGATGTTCAAGTGAAAACCAACTCTGTATTCCATGGTAAATGGTGGAAATTCATCATCAATGTCCACTTCATTGTGATTTCATTGGGCCCTGTTTTACACTTTGCAGTTAAAACAACTTTCCAAATAACTATCTTAATCATCCATTCTATCATCGAAAAGTCATGCTCCACATTAGGAAAACTTATTTCAATGTTAGAAACCATATCATTAAACTACTTGTCCTATATAGTAGTAGCCCAAGCTAAAATAATGGTGTGATCCTTCAAGTAGCGTGGATCCAATGGGTTGTTCTTAGGGAGTAGCAACTGTGCAAGTAATTCATCCATATCATAGATTGGGACCCCATGATTTTCCGTGTAACCAATTATCTGCACTTCATCTTTCCATCATGTGGTGACACACTTCTTTAGATTCATGACTACAAAAAACACTTTATTAGCATTCCAAATCAAACATTCCAATGTAATTTTGATGTGTATGTCACTGTGAATAGACAACACAGAATCACCCCCTAACAACCTAAAGAATGAAGAATGTACTCTGAAAGTCCTCATATAAATAACATTGATTATTTTAGCATTACAAATAAAATCAATGAGATGCGTGAATGTAGAACTAGGAGGAATGCCAAAATGATTACATTGCCATTGATTACCATTAGGGGTACACACAGGACCATGTAGGAAGTTATTCACTAACTACTTCCAGAGATGATTGAGTTGTTTAGGCTCTGTAATATTATTCATCGGTTGATCGCCACGTGTACGATACTAGTTAAATTTCATATAACCTCTCAAGATATCAGAAGGAGCAGAGATTAGACTATGTTGAACAAACTTGTCAAACTTCATCCACAATAAAATTTGCAACAAAGAATAATCCCTTGGCCATTGCTCCTTGTTTTATTTTCCTAGGATTTTGACTCGGTCCATGAATCCTTGATTTATTCAATCACGGAAATAACTAGTTATTGCTTATTCATAAGGAATATTTATCCAAGAAAACGCCATATGATCTCTCTAGCACTCGCTTGGATTTCTACCTAGTTGTTTATGTTTGACAATAATGATGTACAACATCCTGCTAGTAAGGAGAGGATTCAAATATTTGATCAATATATCTAGTGAAATTCATATTATTCAATAATGAATACATGTCCATGATAGTATCTCTATCATTCTTCTGCATGGGCACAATTAACTATGATCTAAGTGAAGGATTTCTTAGAAATTACTATTTATTCTAGGTGAATACAAATGCACCACTCACATGAGCTTGCTTACCTCATTCAAATCAGCCATAGCCTTCTAGAAATTTTTATAAAATGAGAAGGTTTAAATGAAAGTAAAGGAATAATTCTTTGGAAAAGTATGAGAAACATTTTCTCTTCATTGCATGCATTGTCGGCCTATGCCTTGGATTTCAAAATATTAAATTCACATACGTTCTAATGTAATAAAGACTATGTTGATGTACAACCATGAATTCCTTGGTGGTTATGAAGCATAGTTTATAAACCATTCTATATGTACCATAAAATATTCTTGCCACAAGATTAATAACATGATGGAATATTACTATTTGTGATGACAATTTTTCTTTCACATCAATCGTTTTTTTTGAGTCTCTCTTCTTTGTCGACATTTCCTAACAAATTTGAGAGATATAAAAAGCATAGAATGTTGCAACTTAAGTTCAACCACTTTTCTAATTATATGTAAATGTGGCCATTCTTATTTGAGATAAATGATAGATAAAGAATACCTTGTGATCTTACATGTTGATTTCTTCATACATACTTCACAATTATTACATATTTCATTACTAATATTATCTAAATAGATAATTACACTATCGAAGTAGAGTTATAATACTTACTTACAGCTAAATAAAGAAATGCACAATCTATTTTATCACCATGCTTTCTTTACAAAATCCAAAATCATTAGCAATTATAAGAATAAAATTTTCATTGTAATATATAAATATTGCTTGGGAAGAACTCAATATAGGCATGTAAACTGATTCTGCCATTCTTTCTTATAGCAATTCTTCTAACCAAACTATTCAATGAAACCTCTTAATCATTTAGGACCTAGTTTAGGACCACTAACTCATTCATATCTTATCGATGCGGTTTCACACATAGGCCTCACAATTCGAACCTAGATCTGTGATACCATTTGTCACATACCTCCTTGACACAATACTACCAACTACCTACTATGCTCCAGTAAAAAAAAAATTAACTTTGAGTTAAAGTACAGTCACTAGTCACCACATGTATAAGTATTCAATCCATCTTCTAAACAAAGATATAACATAAAATCTTTCCTTTCTCTCCCTCAAGGCTTTTCCCATAAAAGCTTGTCTTTTTCTCCCTCAAGGCTTTTATCTCTTTCTTAAAATTAGCATCTTTCTTCAGCTAAGAAACTTAATCGATATTTATCTCCCAATACATTAATATATCTATAATTTGATCTAGAAGTCTTATCATGAAATAATTATCTTTTCCCATTTACCAATGGGATTTCACTTGGCAAGAATCGTATCTCTTGCTGTCTCATTTTCAAAGTGTTTTACATTATATTTATTTATTTGGTAATAAAATATTTCTCATTTTTACACCTCAGACCTATTTTTTTGTCGCAACTGAGTCTTAGCTTAGGTCCAACATGACAGCAACAAAGTGCTACACACAGCGGTGGGGTGTTACAATGGGAATGTCCCAATACCATTATTTTTTAGACCACTAGAGTCTTCCATCATTGTTATCTAAAGGGAATCTAGAATATATGCCTTTGAAAACAATATGCCCCTTTTTAAGCGGGTCCACCCAACACATTTTATTCTCTATACTAGAGTGAGAATCTTTAGTTTGTATTAAATAATGGATGTAATCCTTCCATTCTATACCCCATCTCCCTACGCCATAGTCTTCGCATTCTACCACATTTGGGTACCCAAGTTGTTGTTTAGATTAGCAGGGGTCACACTAGTGCATGGCTACTACTATGTTATACATGAAACTCCACCTATGTAGTGCTACTAGCAAATTATCGTGTTTATTGTTCAAAATCTCTAGATCTTGTAGGTTGCAATACAATGTAAGTTCTTGTGTGGCAACACATTGGAAGCTTTTCATTGAATGTTGAGGTTGTGAGGTGTCATATCATCAATGGAAAAAATTTAATATGGTTTTGGTTAATGGCTGTGGGGGCTTAGGGTTAGTTTTGGTGTAACTACCCTCTCCCTCACTATCACACTTGTCTCATTTTCTCTTTTACTCATTCAGAATGAGTGTTCCAACCTCACTACCTGTGTTATACTTTTGTATGTTCTTTTCCCTTGTGACAACTAGCTCTCTATTACTATTTTCACTTGCTTAACTTCCATGAATTTGGTATCATGAAGGGATGGTGGTCGTACGAGGTTTACTTGGGTTAGCGTTCCTCTTTCCATTTTTTCTTGAGTAATTTGGGAATGTATTTTTAACAGGTAAGTATTTTAAGATAAATCAATGTCATTTTCCATCGTTGCTAATGAAATTCTAATAGTTTTTTTTTGTGCCTTCTTTTCTCAAATTCCACTCTTCCAAAGGGTTTCAAGGGTGAAAAATTCTTTTGAGGCTAAGCTCATTTTTCCCAAGTGGTTCAAATATTGGTTCACTGCCATACAAAGTCTTAGTAAGAGTTCTTAGTTAACCCTAGGTCACATTTTCTTTTTTATTACCAATTTTACAAGTTCCTTCCTTAACCTTGATTTTTTTTGTCATGAATATAGGAGTGGATGAGATCTTATGAATATCTATTGACGCATCTTCCGCTAAAGATGGACTCACTTAGTAGTCCGAAACATTGGGTTCACAAAACTCTACGACAGGTCATTCCTCCTCCATCTAAAACTATGCTCACCTGTATGGATTCATTATTTAAAAAAATCTATATCCTTTATTGTTAAGGTAATGTGTCTTTCAATTTCTTTTATCCCTTGAGCATTATTAGATATGCCTTGAATAATGTTATATTTGAATTTCTTGAATATTCCAACTACTTGAGAGTCTAACATATTGCTTAGTATTTGTAGGTTCATATCTTTGCTCTAGATTCTCAAGCATAGTTATCTTGCTAAGGGTTTTTCTCAAACTTGGAATCAATGCTCGAGATACAATCACCCATGTTCTTATGTGGAATTTTATTTCTTGTTATAAGGTGATCGACCTTGAGTCCAAGACCCTTTTCTTGAACTATACAACTTAGGGCTTTTGTGGTATTAAAAAAATAACTTATTCAAGCAGGCCTCCCATTTGACTATGCTCTTAAATATTTTATGGGAAACTTATGTTTATATTAAGTTTGAGCTATTTGATGTTACAATCAACTCTCCCTAGTCTTTGTTTTTCCAAAAGACATTGTAATTGAATTTTCTCTCAATTATTCTCTTTACGTCATGGTTACGACACGTATATATAGAATTTATGTAGTTGAATATTTAGCCCTAGCTTGAAGAGAATCATTACTCTAATATTTTTTTTTTGTTTAATTTACTTATACACAATCTGTTTGAAAATATACAACTTGGAAATTTGACTTTTAGAATCACTAGTACAAATGGCTAATTAATTACTAAAAAAAATGACTGAAATTTGCAAATAAACGACCATTTTTCAGTGAGTGACTAATAATAGCTAATTTACTATCTTATAACGCGACCAACTTTTAGTAGTTTTTGTTGGAAATAATACTGAGAGCGGGGGTGAATCAGTATTATCAGATCAATAATTTAATTTTCCAAATAGATTTGTATACACTACTTCAGCTAAGTGAAGTAGCATGTATATGCGACTGTACTTAAACAAACCAATGTATATGCAAAGAACTTTTGATTTACCCAATTTATCATACATTGAACTTTAACCAGTATATTAGAGATTCATTAGACAATGCAGTAAAAGTAGAATAAAGCATCACACATAAGCAACACACATGAACACCAAGATATAAGGTTGAAACCAAAAGTGGGTGAAAACCACCTATTCTTGTCATCTCTGTCTTCTTTTAATTATAAGAAAATATGTTTACAATTTTTTACTAGTGCAAACCTATACCAATATGTAGGCTTCTACGTATAGAAGGTTATGACCTTCTGTCATTCTCTAGATTCTATTAGAAAGGAGCTACAAACCCCTAACTCTTGTACTAGCAAATATTTACTAGTACATAGGTTCCGATCTACTGAAGGCTATGACCTTCTTTCTTCCTCTAGGGACCATGTTTCATAAATTTTTAGACTGGATCTATAAACAACATCATAATTGTAATTCAATACATCAACCAATGCATCAATCAATCAATCACTTTGACAACCCAACAATCTAATCATTTAGAATATTGTCACCAGAATACAGTAACCCAAACTAGAACCCAAAACTCTGCAACAGCAAAAAGAAACAACTGAAACACATTTTATAATGTATACGCTACTTCCATGTGTCGAACCTATGTGTATTGCTATTTTCTCAAAGCCAGTGAGTGTATACATCTCCAAATATTAATTCATAATTATATAGCTATTCGAAAATTAAGTTATACGCAGATCATAATATTTACGGAACAACACATGCGTCAGTATACAGATCTAGAATAAACATGATCAAACCATATAAAGATAATTCATATGAAGCCTTAAGATCTTGATCGATCATTAGATCTTATCCTCCAGCAACCATTAAGGTTCATCCCTAGTTTAGATTAAGAACAACACCATAAGCCAATAACCTACATACTATATCTCACACTTCATTAGATATTCGATACTTGCCCACCTGGTCTACTGATCTTCTCCTCCTTTAATAGTTTTAGGCCTTCCTCAATACCATGGACCAAAACCACTTAGGACCAATACCTTGGATGAAATACCTAGGGTCGATATCTCGGACCAGATACCTTGGACCAATACCGTGGATCAAAATACCATGGACCAAATACCACAGACCAAAAGCTTAGTTTTCCATGGTATATGCGCTTTTCCTTATGTGAAAGTGCGTGTCTACGTTATACACTCCTTTTGTTTTGTTAGCCTGCGTGTATATGTAACTTAGTCAAGGTGAACCCGCGTATACCTCTCTTTTTTCTTCTTTGTAGTCTAAGCTGTAATTCTTTGTTGTTGTCATGTTGTACTATGATCTTTCATCTGAGTGAGTTGCCTTATGAAATGATTCCTTGAAACTGCCCTGCATTTTATTACATCTGTAAACACCACTATCATGCATTCTATCACATCTAATATCTCTTCTACAGATTCATCTAGTTACCATATACAAGTGAGTTGTTCTCCTACAAGTGGGTTGCCATCAAGTACAACACATGCATCATAATGCCAACAATCTCCCCCTTTGGACTTGATGGAAACAACAACACCAAGTCACTCTCCACCTTTGACATCAAGGGCAAAGGGTCATGCTCCCCTTGAGTATGTGTTGAATTCTCTAATATGCTGAAATGTACTAATTGAGCTCTCATGATTGATTCCATGCTCCCAATGAGAATAAGCCAAGTCTACAAAAATATTTTCTAAAAGAATAACATGACTCTATACATACATCACCAATTACCTTCCTATCACCAATGACTCATACATACATCCATCTCCCAACCAAGTCGGGATATACCAAATTTGACTCATCCACCCAACCAAGTGGGGATATACCAATTGTTTATACATGACAAAAATATTACATCATCCATCCCATGCATAATGGGGTTACAAATTAGGTCTTTTCATGACCTTTACATTAAATGATATACATGACATTTATAATAAGCACAACCGATCTAAACAAGACCATGATAGTTATCAGCAACTATCATACACCATATATGCTCTGCACCATCGGCAACATCATGATCAACAACCTGTATATTTCCATCATCAAAAGAGTTACCTAAATCAAAAAATTTATCCAGATCTCTACTAGGATCTTCTAAGATAATGCCAACAATTCATTATTAGAAGCATATGCTCCCCCGAAACCTGTGCCAGATGTTCACTGTCAGATCTGATTATTGCATATATTTGTAAGAAATATCAAGGCAAAATAATCAATCAGATATACATCAAGTTATCAACAACTTATGAGGACCAACATTTTTCCACATGTTATCAGTAGATTGTAACCATCATCAAACATAGCAGATAATTGACAAAACCATATCAGACCCCTTTTTCCTGAGTCTGGCCCATTGATTTTCCTCAAACCAACATATATGCGACTGTGCCCATAGAAACCCGCGTATGTATGTGACTACGATTCATGAAACTCGTGTATAAAAACATTTCTCTGAAAAAAATAATATTTTAACAGTAGGATGATGCAGCAACTACTCCAAACTTTTGTCTGAGATATTAAAATGTCTCTCTAGGTAGTGGTTTAGTGAATATATTAGAAACCTATTCTTTGGAGGGAACATACTCCAATTTGACCTTTTGTTCAAGCACTTGTTCATGTAGAAAATGATATTTGATGGGTATGGCTTGGTCTTGGAGTGCATGACTAGATTCTTTGAAATACTGATGGAACTTATATTATCACATGTAATGGACATGGGTGAAGTACATGTTATCTGAATGTCTTGTATGGTTTGCATCATTCAAAGTAGTTGCGTGTAGCGAGAGGTAGGAGCCACATATTCAACGTCAACTGTAGATAATGCAATTGAGCTTTGTTTATTACTGAAACAAGACACTAACCTAGAGCCCATATAGAATGCACCATCACTAGTGATTTTTTTGTCATCAACACTTCTTGTCCAATATACATCTGTATATGCATGAAGAGTAAGATCTATATCTCTAAGATACCATGAACCAAATTTATGTGTTCCTTGAAGATATTTGAAAATCCTTTTGACTGCATGAAGGTGTGATTCCTTTGGATTTTCTTTGAATCTTCCAACTATTCCTACTGCATGCATGATGTCACGTCGGGTACCTGTTAGATAAAGCAAAATTCCAATCATGGATTTGTAATTTGGTTGATGTACTGCTACTGATTCATCATTTGAGCTGACACTACATCCTGTTACCATTGGGGTACATACTGGTTTAGAATCTTCCATGCCATACTTTTTCAAGATCTATTTGAGATATTTGGTTTTTGAAAGAAAAATACCATCTTTATTTTGTTAAACTTGTAGACCAAGAAAATAGGTAAGCTCACGAAGCAAGTACATTTCAAATTCTTGTTGCATTACTGAAGAAGAATTCCCACTCATGGATTCTTCATTGCTACAAAAAATGATATCATCAACATAAACAACAATTAATAGCAATTTATTAGTGTCAATCTTTGTATATAGATTGCTATCTGCTGACCCCTTTGAAAAACCTTCTTGGTGAAGATATTTGTCGAGACAGTAATAGAAGGCCCTTGGAGCTTGTTTAAGACCATACAGAGCCTTTTTGAGTCTGCATACATTTTTTGCATCATTTTGAAGAATGAATCATTCTGGTTGTTCAATATAGACTTTTTCTGAATCTAAGTCTCCATTGAGGAAGGCAGATTTTACAACCATTTGGTATACTTTGAATTTCTAAAAATTATAGAGAGCAAGAAACATCCTTATGGTTCCAAATCTACCAATAGGTGAAAAATTTTATCCAAAATCTATAACTTCTTGTTGAGCATATCCTTTACAAACAAGTCCAACCTTGTTTCTATTCTCCATTTTAATTCAGCTTGTTTTTGAATATCCATTTAGTTCCTATGATATTCTTACCATGAGGTCTAGGAACTAATTCCCAAGTATTATTATTTTCAATTTGTTCAAGTTCTTCATTCATGGCCTTCGCCCAACATTCATCTTTGCATGCTTCATTTACATTTTGAGGGTCGGTGGAAGATAGTAATGCTAGATAACTTGAGGTTTTTGTAATAGTTCTTCTTGTCTATACACCTGCCTCTTTTTCCCCTAAAATTTGAGTTTCGAGATGATTTTTCTCAACATACATGGACGGAGTCTTTTCTTCTACCGTTATCTCTTCTTCTGGTGCTTGATTGGTTTCTTCTTCAGAATTAGTGTGATTTGATGTGGGAAAATAATCCATATCTTCTTCATTGTCATAATCTTCGGTTTTTATCTGTTTTGGATTTTTGCATGCTTCATCAACCACAACATCAATACTTTTAATAACTCTCCCAGGTATTTTATTATAACATTTATATCCTTCACTTCGAGAAGAGTATCCAAGAATAATAACTTCATCTTCTCTGGGTTCAAACTTACCAAGTTTTTCATCAGTCCTTTTGATGTAACATTTTATTCCAAAAACTTTTAAGTATTTTATAGTAGGAGTCTTACCATACCAAAGTTCATGTGGAGTTTGATTTTTTTTTACTCGAACATTTTCTCAGTTGAGAATAGTGACGACGGTGAATAGAGCTTCACCCCAGAAGATTGCAGGAGTTCCAGATTCATCTAGCATAGCTCAAGCCATTTGTTAAATAGTTTTGTTCATTCGTTCTACCACTCCATTTTGCTGAAGAGTCCTTGTGGTGGAGAACTACCTTTTTATTCCATGTTGTTCACAAAAGTCAAAGAATTCATAGATGGTAAATTACCCTCCTCGATCAAATCTGAGGCATTCGATTTTGGGATCTCATTCATTTTCAACCAAATCTTTGAAGGCTTTGAGCTTTTCAAATGCTTCATCTTCATGCTTTAGAAGACCTATCCAGCACATTCTCAAAAACTCATCAATGAACAATATAAAGCATTCTTCTCCATGAGGTGACATTTTCCTTGATCGTCCAGATAAATCAGTATGAACAATTTCAAGAGGCTTACTAGCTGGCCTTTCTTTTTCAATGAAGTGAGATCTAGTTCGCTTACCAAATTGACATGGTTTGCATATTTTATTTTCAGGAATGCTAATATCTAGAAGATCACGAACAACCTAGAATCTGCATGCTTTTCTCATTTGAGAAAAGCTTAGATGTCGCAATCTTCTGTGCCATAGCTAGTTTTCATCATTTTTTCTTAGATAGCATTGTTGTTGTCCTCCCTTGAGTATGTATAAGTCGTTTAGAATTCTTGTACGTTTGATCATGGTTTCTCCTATATCAAGCTCACGAACAACACATTCGTTTGATCAAAACACCACTTCATTTCCTTGATCACACATTTGACTGACACTCAACAGGTTATGCTTTAGACAATCAACATACATAACATTCCCAACTTTAACCTTTTCTTTCAAGAAAACAGAGCCTTTACCTTTTATGACAACAAGAGTGTCATTTCCAAGACATTCTTTTCCTTTTCTAATGAATTATATGAGTGAAGTTTTTCTTCGTCACATGTCATGTGTTTTGAGCATCCACTATCGATGTACCACTGATTTTCTTATCCTTTTGCATACAAGGCTATACCACATCTTTCTATTTATGGTTCTTTCTTTCTCAATATCTTGGGATTTAATGGAGTTTGCTGCTTTTGAGATATTTGCCGAAATTTAATCCTACATTCAGATTCTTCATGGCCAAAGTTGTTACAGATTAAGAATTCTATTTCATTTTCAAGAAGATAAAACTTATTATAGGAACTTTTCTTGATCCCTATCACATTCCTTTGATTTCGTACTTCTCTAGTCATGATGGTTTTGTAAGCAACACATTGAATAGATTTGTGTCCAAAATTATGACATGAGAAACATTGACCATTAATGAAGTTCCTGCAATTATTTAATCTATTTACCTAGTGATTGTAGTTTCTATTGATATTCATTTTTTAAGAAAACTGAGTATGATTTACTTGAGTTTGGTTGTGGCTTATGTTCATCCTTGAAGAAAATTGAGCCTGATTTATCTGGTGATCTTCTTTATTCCTTTGTTGGCAATTGTCATACTGTTCACTGTTCTTTGCCGCATCAAGATAGCTTTTAGTGGAGGTTGATAGCTTTTGTGATTGAGATGCTTCTTAAGTATATCCAAGACTTGTCTTTATCAAAGGAGAACATTGCACTTTGATAATTTCATTTAAGGTTTATGATCCTTTAGCAAATCTAATATTGAGAGATTTTGTTTTCTCAAGATCCTTTCTTAGAACCACAATATCAAATTCCAGTTTTTCATTGTGTTTTTCTCTTTTACCAAGTTGGTATGTCAAGATATCTATAATCATATTCTTTTCTTCTAAACAGATTTTGAGTTTAGATATTTCTTCATGGAGGTCATATTTTTCTAAAGCATCCCAAAAATTGTCATCTTCATAAGCCATTAGAAGTCTATAGTCATTACAATGTTCATCTTCATCACTATTTGATAAACTATCACTATCTTCATGAGTATAGTAACTCTTTTTACTTGCACTTTGTTTTCTATTCCATTTTGCAGATTCCTTCCCTTTATCATATTTATCTTTATGAGGACATTTGGTAGCATAATGACTGACTCTACCACAGGCAAAACATTTGAAAGGTAGTTTAGCTCTAAATCTGTTGGAACCTTGTTGAAGCTTCTTGACAAAGTTTACTCCATCTTCCTCTTCTGAAATATGTCCTGATTCGTTAAGTTCTTCCTTTCCTATCGCTGAAGCTTTAAATGTGGCTTCCCTCATATCTGATGGGCCTCCTTTTCTCATCTCAAGGTAGTTAAGATTTCGTGAAGCTATGTCACAGTGATAGTTTGTAGATCCTCTTTTTCTTCTATGTCAGATATTTTTGATTCAAATTTAGCGGACAGGGATCTTAAAACTTTCTCAACTAAGGTAACTTCCTTTATCTCTTCACCTAGATTCTTCATGTAATTAACAGCCTCATCTATACGTAAGAAGTAACTAGCTATACTTTCATCATTGTGCATCTTAAGAGTTTCATATTGAATTCTGATAGTTTGTAGTTTAGCACATTTTACCTCAGAATCTCCTTCGTAGCTTAGAATGATTTTGTCCCATATTTCTTTGGTTGATTTGAGCTACATAACTTTGACAAACTTTGATTATGACAGACTTCCCAATAATGTATTGATAGCCTTGGCATTGGTTTCATATTTCCTTTTCCCTACCGTATCTGTAGGAATTGCTGATGGAAATGTATATCCTCCTTGCACGATTTCCCAGACATCTTTTCGAAGTGATTGTGGATAGGCTATGGTTCTTCTCTTCTAATAAACAAAGTTTCTCCCATCAAAGATTGGTGGTCTGATGGATCCCATGCTTTCTTGATTAATCATGATGATGGATCTCCCTTCAGGCGTTCAAGCTTCTTCTGAAGTACCTGCTCTGATACCAATTGTTGGAAACAATACTAAGAGGGGGGGTGAATCAATATTATCATATCAATATTTAATTTTCCAAATAGATTTGTATATGCTACTTCAGCTAAGTGAACTAGCGTGTATACACGACTGTACTTAAAGCAACCAACGTATATGTAGAGAACTTTTGATTTACCCAATTTATCATGCATTGAACTTTAACTCGTATATCAGAGATTTATGAAACATTGCAGTAAAAGCATAATAAAGCATCATGCATAAGCAACACACGTGAATACCAAGATATAAGGTGGAAACCCAATGCAGGTGAAAACCACCTGGTGTTGTCATCTCTGTCTTCTTTTAATAATAAGAAAATCTGTTTACAATTTTGTACTAGTGCAGACTTATACCAGTACGTAGGCTTCTACCTGCAGAAGGTTACAACCTTCTCTCATTCTCTAGCTTCTACTAGAAGGGAGCTACACCCCCCTAACTCTCGTACTAGCTGATATGTTTACTAGTACGTAGGCTACGATCTACATAAAGCTACAACATTCTTTCTTCCTCCAAGTACCATGTTTCATAAATTTTCAAACTTGATCCATCAACAACATCATAAATGTAATTCAATACATCAACCAATCACTTCCTGAACTAACCATAACCAAATAAATTAATCACTTTGACAACCCATCAATCTAATCATTTAGAATACTGTCACTAGAATAAAATAACCAAAACAAGAACCCAGAACTCTACAACAATAGACAGAACCAACTGAAACATATTTTATAAGGTATACGCTACTTCCATGTGTCGAACCTACGTGTATATGCTCTTTTCTCAAAGCCAACCAACGTATACATCTGCAAATATTAATCCATAATTCTGTAGCTATTCCAGACTTCAGTTATACCCAGACCATAATATTTACGAAACAACACATGCATCAGTATACAGATCTAGAATAAACATGGTCAAGCCATATAAAGATATTTCATATCAAGCCTTAAGATGTCGATCCATCATTAGGTCTTATCCTCCATCAACCGCTAAGGTTCATCCCTGGTTTATATCAAGAACAACACCATGAGCCAATAACCTGCATACTAGATCTCACACTTCATCAGATATTTCATACTTTCCCACTTGGGCTAATGATCTTCACCTCCTTTTATAGTTTTAGTCCTTTCTCAATACCATGGACCAAAACCACTTAGGATTAGTACCTTGGACCAAATACGTAGGGTCAATACCTCAGACCAGATACCTTGGACGAATACCATGGATAAAAATAGGATTGACCAAATACCATGAACCAAAAGCTTAGTTTTCTAAGGTATACACACTTTTCCTTCTGTGGAAGTGCATGTGTACGTTATATGTCCCTTTTGTTCTGTTAAACAGCGTGTATAATAGCTTGGTCACTGTGAACCTGCATATACTTCTCTTTCTTCATTCTTTGTAGTCTGAGTTGTAATTCTCTATTGTTGTCATGGTGTACTGTGAGCCTTCATCTGAGTGAGTTTTCTTCTGAACTGATTGCTTGAAACTACCCTACATTTCATTACATTTGTAAACATCACTGTCATGCACTCTGTCA
>APFE031357241.1:153306-182385 GCA_000404065.3 Pinus taeda | reverse complement strand
TTATAATTCTTTTTTTTTTACTAAGGTGGGCCTAAACCCCACAAATCAATTAGTCTACGCTTCATGGATACCATGCTAAATCTATCATATATATAAGATTGTAAATATAAAACTTTGCATAATTGAAAAATCATATGACAAGTTTGGCCTCCTTTTATGAGAACACAATATAATATGTTAAAGCAATCATATGGAAAATTCAATTTTGCCTAATATTATCCATGCCACAGACACGTAGATAACACATTGCATATTTTGGTCAAACCCATATTAGTTTGGGTTTGACAAAAAATATTTGCAAATTTTCTATAGTTTAACCTTGCATGTTAAAATTTATTATTTTTTAATAAAAAATATTTATTATCTTATATGTCATTGGTTGAAATCTTATTTTGCAATGATTTCAAGTGAGTACTCTAATGTACCATCAAATCAAATTAAATCTAGACTGGCCATCAATGAATTCAAAGTAACATAATAAATGTTAAACCAATTCATATCAAAGGTAATGTAACATCAAATCAAATCTAGAGTGGCCATCAATGAATTCAAAGTAACATAATAAATGTTAAATCAATTCATATCAAAGGTTCTGAACATAGGTAGATTTCATTAGATTTTATCACGAAGGATCAACAAATTAGTAAATTGTTTTACAACAAGAGTCTGACATTGCAACCATTAGCCCGTATATGCCATTCAGAACTTACAAATAAAGACAAAATCTTTGCGTCTTAACCATAGTTCATGGAGATGCCACTTAATTTTCCAGTCAAGCACAATGCCACATTATACCTATGCGATGAATATCCCATAAGTATTTCTCTCAACATAAGTTCAATGACAATAACTTTGACCTTATAATATGAACATTATATAAAAAAAATTGCCATAATTCAATATTAAATAAATAATTATTAACTTGTTATCATTCTCTTCAATGTGAATTAATATAACACACACACACACACATACTATATTTATATACCACAAAAAAATGTTTAATTATATTAAAAAAATTAATAAAAAAAGGTTAAACAAATATTCATATAACTCATTTTACAATTTTATTATTGTTTGGATTACATACAACACATCATGACATTAAAATATTTTATTAAACTAAGCAACAAGGAACGCTAGCTATGCGACCTTGTTTTATATCACATATGGATTTGTACATCTCAATTAATGCTTTATATAGTTAACATTCGAATATAGGATATCCTAGATATATTTTACAACACTATTTAATAAATAAAGTGATAAAACATTATTATATCATTTCTTATTGGACTTTATGCAAAATATATCCATATCCAGAGTAAAGGTATGTGCACATAATATAACTATTTCGGATGTCTCGATACCAAATGCCTTTTAACCTAGCTCATTAATGTTATATCTAGATCCAGGTAGATTTTTTTACACCTGAATATATTACTTCTTTGTTATTCATTACGAATAAAAAAAAAAGGTACATTTTTTTTCTGCTAGGGAAGATTAGTATTTATCCCCAATATTGTGGATCACATAGCAGTTACGCGTATCATATCATTTCACCTTATTAGAGGGTTTATAATGCTATGTTTTACTGATCTAGACTTCTATAATTTTTGGCTATAAGTGCATAATTAAATAGGGCATCCATGCATCATTCGTGATTTCATCAATATTAAAGAAAAGATGATTGTCTATATTGTGTAAAAATAACAGGAAAAATATGCCTATATGTTAAATTAATGGATTCTTTATGCCTATATGTTAAACTAATGGATTCTTTTTTCTATCTTCTGTAGAATATGTGAGGTTATTTGCAAATTCTTTGTATTGGTAGTTGCTTCTACTCCTTTTGGATCAATGAAAGGCAGTCCAATTGTGCTAGAGAAGTGTTGAAAGTATTTATAATCTGACTATCAGACAATTCTTCAATTAAAATGTGCCATAGCCTCAGTGGTAGTGCTCTTTTAGATAACATGTCTACGCAATTGTTGTATTCTCTGTAGATATGTTGGAATTGAATATCTTGGAAGTGACCTCTGATTTCTCCAATTCTGTGTTTCTAGGTAGCTAAATTCAATACCTCTAACTTGGCTGCACTTATAAGCCAATATATAACGCATTTTGAATCCCTCGAGATCATAATATTTCTTATCTTTATGTGCTTTGCAATAGTCATAAGGGTCCAATCAACAATGAGCTCAACTTTGGTATTAGTTCCAGGACCAATATCAATTTTATACTATAAGGATCTGTCTTTAGGAAGTTTAATCAGTTCCCCTCCTCCACATTGGTTTTCTTGGGCAACCCTGTCTAAAAATCCAATATGAACATCTGATGGGATCACAAGAAAATAATGACTTTTAGAATCCTTAATGGGGATTCATGTTTATAGTCTATGAAGTGAGCAACTATTTTGGAAGATAGAGAAAGATGGCAAGGTGTGTCATCTCTGAAGATGGTTCTGTTTCTGAGGAGCCAAATACACCAAACAACAAAGATTGAGAGAGGACCAAGGAGTTTTGATTTCTTGGTCCAAAAGAGGAGTGCATATTCAAATATGGACCATCTGTTGTAATTATTGCTGCACATAGTCATGCTAACATTTTTCCAAATTTCCTGTGTAATATGGAAATTTGTAATTAGGTGGTCCATAGTTTCTTCATGATGACTACAAAGAATACAACAGTTTGGTCCAACAAAACCTCATTTTTGAAGATTCTACCAAGCTAAAATTTTATTATGGAGAACAAACCAAGTGAAGCATTTTATTTTTTCCCATATGTGCCAATTCCAAATGTACTTATTCCACCATTTCCTATTTGGTTCTACTTCTAATGGTGTTATAGCTTCATAAGCCAAGCGTGTTTTTACTTCCCCAGAAGATGTGTCCCGGCTCCAAATTAAATGGTCCTTTGAGTCACAGAGCCTAACTTAGTTTAAATTTAGCTATGATATGAAATTCAATCATTCCTCAGTTAGATTATCTTCTAGTCCCAACTCTGTTGGAGTAAGCCAGTAATTTTGGGCAGTCCCAGAAGAGTCTCCAGATTTGATGTCATGTATATAGACTAGTCCTTTGGAGGTGAGGAGAGAAGATAATTTAGGAGAGAACTTATAGACTCATGCCCCTCCAATGAAATTTTCCTTACCTAGTATAACCTATCTTCCATCCTCGAATTTCTAGGCAAGCGATCTAAAGAGGTAACAAAAAGTTGCAATAAGGGATTTCCATACTATAGAGCATCCATTGTTTGGTTTTTTTACAAAATTTCTGATCCAATCCACCACAAGCTTTTGATGAAGATACTTCATTCTTATAATCTGACTCCATAGTCCCTTACCAAATAAGGCTCTCCATAAATTTTTAAGTGATAAGGCGTTGGAAAAACAAGGAAGGTTTTTGAAACCCCACCCTCCAAGATGTTTGGGAGAATATAATAATTTCCAACTAACAAAATGATATCCTTCCTTGGATTTTTTACCTATCCATAAAAATATAAAAATCAATTGTATAATAACATTTAGAGTGGAAGAGGGAATATTAGCTAGTGATAGACAATAAACATGGATGTTTTCCAACACAAATTTGATGAGTATCATTCTACCCCTAATGATAGTCAATTATAGCACCAGATATTTATTTTCTACTCAACCTTTCTGATCATCCATTTCTAGTATCTTACATGGTAATCATTTGGTTTAAGAAAATACCCAAGATATTTAAACCCACTTTATAGAGAGATAGAATGTAGAGGAAGAAAAGTCTATATAGCTGATAGGTTATCAGGATGGATAGAAAAGTAATGGCAGGATGATTTATTCAAGTTTATCTCCATACCATTTGCTTTGCAAAAAATGTTGATAGTTTTGTAATAAGATTTCCATTCTGCAACTGTGCCAATTCCCATAAAGAGGAAATTTTCCACAAATAGTAGATGTGAGATGTGATAGTTTGGAGAAATTTTTTATACTAGTGATATTGCCCTTCTATTTTTATTCCAAGAGAAAATGACTCAATCCTTCCATTACTAGCAGAAAAAGAGTAGGTGGCAGTGGGCATCCCTATCTAAGAACTCTAGAACAAGCAATGTTTTTGGAGGGAGAGCCATTAATTAATATTGAAAAATTTGCTGAAGTCACACAACCCCTTATCCAGTTGACAACCTCCAAACCCAGTCCTATCTGAAGTAGGACAAGTATAAGATAAGTCTAATTGACTTTATCAAATGCTTTTTTTAAATCCATTTTAAGAATCAGAGCATTATATTTTCTGGTTTTAATAGAATGAAGGACCTCTTGTGCAATCCCAATGGAATCATGTATTTTTTTGTCATTTAGAAAGCCAAATTGATTAGGGGATTTTTTCTCAGAAGAAGAATCTTGATCCCGTTTGAGATCACATTCATAATGATTTTGTAAACTAGATGGCACAAAGAAATGGGCCTATAATCTAGGAAGGTTTTGATCTTGGATGTCTTAGGAATCAAAGCAATATAAATAACATTGATGTCCTTAAAAACTTCCCCTGTGATCCTAGATTCTTCTACCATTGATTGGAGTCCCATCAGATAAAAAAAGAAGAGGAATAATTCGACCATCCATCCACCTGGTCAAGACTTTTGTCTCCGGAAAGTTTTTAAGGACCTCTTTGATTTCCTCTAGTGAAATAGGGCTACAGATCCGGAAATATTCCTCTTGACTGAAGAATCACAAGTAATGATTGATAAGCTATAGTTGGGTGCTAATATTTGATGTTCCTAGATCTCTAAAGAAGTTGGTGAAGTGTGATGTAGCATCCATCTTCAACTATTTTGTATTAGTGACCTTCTTCCCATCTATTGTTTCCAGTTCCCAGATGGCGTTGATATTTATTTTGTGATTAGCATATTTACGAAATAATTTTGTATCGGCATCTTCATTTTTAATCCACGTCACCCTACTTTTTAGGCACCACAAGTCACGCTCCAGATTTAAAATCTACTTTTTCCTGGATTCTAGCCAACTCAATCTCTTCTCCAATACAACCGAGAAGTTTTCTAGAGGGAAGATCCAAGACAAGTAGTCATATTATGATACAACATTCAAAAATCCTCTTGGAGCTCCAATTTTCTATACTTTTCCCAGGTTATAACAACCTTTTTGAGCGCAAAAAGTTTCCTAATCAAGGAGTTCATAACAAAGATGCTATTATCACTTATGACTTTCTGCTAGGTATCACTCACCATAATTATAAATGGCTCCTCTTCCAACCAATAGTGGTTATTTTTTAAGGGGTAAAAGTCTCTATGACTATCATAATCTAGCTCTAGGAAAATAGGCAGGTGGTCAGATAATTTATCTTGTACTATCCAATATCTCAGTCGCCCCATGTGACTATCTAGCTGATCTGCCATCAGAAATCTATCCAGCCTCTTAGAAATACCCTCCAATCTCATTCTACCATTCCTCGAGTTGGGAGCTAAGGGAAATGGTGCTATATCACATAGTGAATGGTTTATCAACATAGCCGAGAAATAGTGGATCAAAGGATCATGTCGAGATTTAGTTCCCCAAGATTCACCATTAGTAATAATGAAGTTTAGGTCTATTTCCATAAGTAAAGTGCAATACTCAAGTAGTCCTCTTATTTGAACTTGGTCCCAGAAGTTCTCCCTGTCACTGTATGTCCCATAACAATTCACAAGAGTGTTGGGTAAGGAAAACCCATGAAGTGACCTTTCAGAATGATGCCAACATTGGATGAAAAAGATTTAAAAGAGGTTTTTCTAGGATACCATAGGGAAATAATACCTCTGAATAGACCATTTGATTCAATGACATAAGAGCACCAATCTGGGCAAATATTCTTCGAAGTCTCTCTAACCTTTTCTCTTGACACCATATTTTCTTGCAAAAATATGATAGAGGGATGATGTAGGTCAGGAAGTCTCTTGAAGGAGGAAATTTTTCGAGGGCCCCCTACCCTGTGACTATTAAGTGATAAAATAGTCATTAAGATCCGGGAGATGTGGGAAACTATGCTCTAAGGGCCCAAGAAGTAGTGCATGAATCAGAAGTTGGAGAGAGGCTTAAACCACTCAGTATCTACTTTGAGGAGAGGCCTTAGCTAGAGATTTTTTTGTTTTGTTTCTTCTTCCTAATAGTGCCATTTTGAAAAGAAAAGGAGGGTTATGATGATAAACCCTCATCAAAGGAAGTCCAAGGAAAGGTAGGAATCTGAGATATCATAAGGGCATACCTGTAAGTAGTCTGGTTGTAAGGGCTGAAAAGATCAAGTGTATCTATAATGGCAAGGGTAGAGGATTCTCATCTAGCAGTATCGAGAAAGGATTTGAATATGGATGACATTGATTTTCCATTATGTTGTAAAATGGGGTTATGATAGAGAGCAGAGGATGTATATTTAGGTATGCCAGTCTCAAGGGATTGCCGAGGATTGTCATGTAATTTAGAAATTGAATTTTTGGAATTTGAATTTGGTATAGAAGGAAAACTAGAGAAATAATTGATATCATTCATCTCTAAACCATTAATTAGTAAAATATCTTTAGATGATAGCTCTTCAATGTACATACCTAAGTCAGAAAGAGAATTATAGGTTACTATTTCACTGGAAATTGAGGGGGATGAAGTTGCTATAGGACCATGATATGGAAGTGGGCTGGCTAACTGGTCAGAGCTGGTTTGGTTTGCTATTATTATAGCATCACCTCTAATCGCAATCCCGATAGGAATCCCATTCTCTTTCAACAATCCCTGTTCTATAGAAGGGTACAATATCCCAACTCCATATTGGCTTCCCAATGTAGTAGATGATTGTGGAGGAGTTGTATTGAGATGTTTCCAAGCAGCCTCCCAAGTAGTTTTGGCTAGATGGGCCTTGAACCAAGTTCAAATTTATCTGCGCCAACCAACAAAACCATAAACTGTTATCCATTTCGGCAACAACCCGCGTAGCACAGGCTGCAGTCTCACCTGAAGCCATATTGGAGGATGAGAGGACTAGTTTATGCATCCAGAGGTCTATTTGATGGGTTCCTGTGGCTTCTAGGGCTTAGTTCTATCTTCATGCACCCTAATCTTTTTGACACAGATAATTACAGTAATTCACCTAAACAACATTTATACCTTCACGAAGGTCTTTAAACATTCATAACATCAATAAATCATATTAATCTACTACTTTCACGCATAAGAAAAGCAATCATTCATATAATTTCAGATACAGAGCGAAAATACAAAAACTGCAAAAGTAAATACAGATAAACATATACACAATGTATGGATCAAAACTACCTTTATTAGATGTATTCTTTCAAGTACATACTCTTCTTCCTTGCACAATCAGCTGCATGGGCTCATGCACTTAGCCTGCGAACTTACCAAGGTCTCTACGCACTCAGCTGCAGGAGCCTTCCCCTTTGCCTAATTACAGGAAACAAAATTTCCTGCCTCAACTTACTTGCCCATACAACGATCTTCTATCAAAAAATTGAGTTACCTCCTTGACTTGCTTTGACCCTTCTATATATATCCTTTGCTTTTGCAATACCATGGTCTGCGGACCATGGGTGGGTCTCAAAACTTCTTATCTCCTAACCACTTAAGGGACTAAAGCCCCTTTGAATCTTATTACCTTCATGCTCTGCTTCCAAAAATCATGGAGACTTTATAGTCATACAAAAAGTAAGTGCCAAAACTTGACCCCAGGGAACCCTATCCCAACAAGCCCCTGATGCAAGAGCATCTAACCCCCTTCTTAATCAAAGAAGAATCCAAGTGGAGCGAGGAGGACGTGGACAACAAAGCTGAGCGACAGGAGGAAATCAAATTTATTTTTCATGCCTTCCAGAAGTTGACGTGGCTACAAAAACCATATTTTCGTTACCTTCATATTATTAATAACGTTTGTTGTGACTCGGTTGAGTGAGTTTAGGGATCTTATGAAGGAATAACGGATCTGGAATGCTCCAATCTATTTTCCTCCATTCTTATAAACTAGTCTTTGTGCATTCGTAGGAGTAGCCAGACGCAGGTATATCCAGTGCGCCAAGGCAACCTGGCTCATAGAAACATATTGTAATCTGAATTCAGAAATAATATAAAGTCATGTGGTTTGTGGTTATGAGTTTCTTTTATTATGTATACGTGTATGTTAGTTCTTAAATTGAAGCTATGCGTTGACGGGTTCGACTGAAATAATTTTAATTCGAGTTTGTTATCATTATAATTATAGATGGACCTTGAAACGGTGCAGGGGTTAAATCCAGTCGATGGTCAATTCATAGCGCATAGGAGCGCTATTGAAATGTGTGGAAGAATGTTAATTTTGCGGCATTCAACTTTTAAACTAAGTCTGAGTTTTATGTGAATCGATTGCCATAATGGAAGTTTGTGTGCAAGGGCATCGATATTAGTTCGCCGTGAAACAAATGGTGTTGTGCAAACCTCGTATTGATTTGTTGTGGAATATATGGTTTGAACCTCTTAAAACGATCTTATTGCTGCATAGTGAACTTTTTAGTTCATATTGTGGGCCATAACCCACAGGCCCAGGGTCGAGACTTATATATGAAAGGGGATTTTGGAAATACACCAAGATTTCTTTTCATCAAGTGGTATCAGAGCGGGGAAAGGATTTCCTGCGAGAAGGGAGAAGAGTGCAAATAGAAGGAGCAGAGGTACATTTGTTGAAGACTGGAGAGTTTATGGTCTTACTGTCGTGCAGAGAGCGGCAACGAAAGGTGAGAAGATTTGCAGCAACCTAGAGCAAGGTGTGCTCAATTGGTTCAGAGGAGATGAACCAGAAGGATGCCAAAAGACCGAGTGCAGAGGGCTTGGTGAGGTGTCATGTAACAGAAGGAGACTGTTACTGCAGAGGTTGGTTGCAGCTCACAGAAGATCATGAAGGCAGTTCCACTGAAGAGATACAGTGGGTAGAATTGCTGAGGACCAGGAGAAGTATATGACCAGGAGGTCATCAATATTTTTTTACCTCAGGAGTCTAATGCAGGAGCATCTAACCCCATTCTTAATCAAAGAAGAATCCAAGTGGAGCGAGGAGTACGTGGACAGCAAAGCTGAGCGATGGGAGGAAATCAAATTTATTTTTCATGCCTTCCAGAAGTTGACGTGGCTACAAAAACCATATTTTCGTTACCTTCATATTATTAATAGCGTTTGTTGTGACTCGGTTGAGTGAGTTTAGGGATATTATGAAGGAATAGCGGATCTGGAATGATCCAATCTATTTTCCTCCATTCTTATAAATTAGTCTTTGTGCATTCGTAGGAGTAGCCAGACGCAGGTATATCCAGTGCACCAAGGCAACCTGACTCATAGAAATGTATTGTAATATGAATTCAGAAATAATATAAAGTTGTGTGGTTTGTGGTTATGAGTTTCTTTTATTATGTATACACGTATGTTAGTTCTTGAATTGAAGCTGTGCGTTGACGGGTTCGACTGAAATAATTTTAAGTCGAGTTTGTTATCATTATAATTACAGATGGACCTTGAAACGGTGCAGGGGTTAAATCCAGTCGATGGTCGATTCATAGCACAGAGGAGTGCTGTTGAAATGTGTGGAAGAATGTTAATTTTGTGGCATTCAACTTTTAAACTAAGTCTGAGTTTTATGTGAATCGATTGCCATAATGGAAGTTTGTGTGCAAGGGCATCGATATTAGTTCGCCGTGAAACAAATGGTGTTGCGCAAACCTCGTATTGATTTGTTGTGGAATATATGGTTTGAACCTCTTAAAACGATCTTATTGCTGCATAGTGAACTTTTTAGTCAGATCGTGGGCCATAACCCACAGGCCCAGGGTCGAGAATTATATATGAAAGGGGATTTTGGCAATACACCAAGATTTCTTTTCATCATCCCCCAACACAATTTTGTGAGTTGTCCTCGAGTCACTCAGCTTTTGCTTTGATATTCTCCTAGAGTTTGCAGAACCCAACTTCAAAACCTGCAAATCAATTGTTCCTTGTGTATCATCCTACTGCACTTCCTCTACCAATTTTTCGATAGTTGGGCCTTCCACTGCAAGGCCCATGGTCCTTTGAGTCTGCTGCATGCCCTTAAGTTTACTCTGTACTGCTAAAGTAAACTGGTTGGCCTCATCCGTCCATGGCTTTGTTCGTGCAGTGAGAATTTCTTCCTTGCGATGCAACTCATCAATCTCATTTTGTATCAACTTGCTTTTCTAAAATCACGTGAACCATTGTATTGGTGCCAATGTTCATGCAGTTGATTGGATTTCATCGAACTACCTCTATTTTTCCTTGATGTCCATGCCAATATTCTCCAGAGTCGGGTCCTCCTGTAGTGAAGTCCATAACTCCATGGCCTGCTAAAACAACTCGGTGCGGCCCTTGACCACGTCTTCTAAAGTGACCATGCCCTCTTTGATAGCAGCTCCACACTACTGTCAAACCTCTAGAGGAGTTGTAGGCCGTAAATTCAATTGCAACTATGATATTTGTAGTTGTAGTTCAAATTGGACTCGACTGATTTCATCCCTAGACTCTTTTATTGTCGCGACCAACTTTTAGATCTTCTCCACGGAAGCTCATCCATGATGAGGATTTATCTCCTTCAGGACTGCGTAGTTGGATCAAAGGTTAGTGAGTGTGTGAAGAGGCCAATTCACATAAGTGGCTGCATTAGACCCCAATTAGATTGTGCAAAGAAATAGGAGGCTTGGAGGGCAGACCAGAGGTTAGATAGAGGCCTTTGACTATCTATGAGCAACATAGGTATTGCAGAGAGAGCAGGATGGATTTTGAGCTGATTCTTTTTGTAATACTGGCTATATTTCCACTTGTATGATAATACCGAGTTGGGGTTTTAGGCTGAGGCTTTGCCCGGGTAAATTCTTCTGTGTTATGTGTGATTGATTCCTTCTTATCAGTTATATGTGTTCTTATTAATGTTTCTCATGTTTGATTAAGCTTCTGCTAAATTGATTGTAGAAGTAGATCAAGTGTTTTGCTTTAGTATATTGCATTACCAGGTGATCTACAGGTGGGAATTTCTACATGGTATTAGAGCAAGCTGATTTTTAGAAAAATTCTGCATGGTATCAGAGCAAAGGTGATCAAAGTGGAGAACAATATACTAGAGGAGATTTCGAAGTTTTGAGTTTTGGGCCGTGAGTTTTCAGAGCAGATCTAAATATTGTGCCAAATTTTCAAAAAAAAATAGCAGATCTGGATTACTTGTGGAAAAATACCCAAATTCAAAAAAAAATTGGCTGAATCAGAGTTCGGATGAGGGAGATATCGTTGATTTAAAATCAACTCTTTTTCCATAAAATTTTGTGACGGCGGGAAAGATGAAACAGATTGGTGTTCTAGCCAAGAACCTGTATGCACTTGAGGTACAAGATGCATGCAAAGCCTTGAGGAGCAAGACAAAGGTTAGATACTTAGTGGTTGAGAAGGAGAGTAAATTACCTCTCAACATGCAGCGCCAGAAGAAGCCTTAGACAATTGTGGAGGAGCCACAATTGGTGAAGTAGCTTCAGGAGGTTGTGGAGCAGCTACAACTGGAGAAGCTGAGAGGAGATCGAGTGGAGGAATCCACTCATGCAGAGACCTCCAGTAGGGGGAAATTTCAATCCAGGTGGGCAGAGGGATCACATGCATCCATACCTCCAGGTAGGAGGTGGGGCGATGTGGAGTGATCGTCCCAAGAAGGCTAGAATAGGGGAAGGATCCTTGAGGTACCCAACCTCTTTGATTCGAATTTGCTACAAGAGCCTCGATGAGGAGTAGTAGGACTAACTGATTGGGTAGAGACAGATGCGGATGGAGTGGAAGAGAGAGCTACAGTGTAGGAGTCCCAGGACTGTGTAGAGATAGTAGGTTGTAATAATGCGAGAGGCACACGAGTGTTGCACCAGTGTAGGATGGCACAAGGAGGTGTGCAACAATGCGAGATACATGGAGTGTTGCAGTAGCTCAGAGGTCAGAGAGGGAGCACTTGTCAGCAGCAGGTAAAACTTTAGCATCCGAGTATGTTTCTAGCCCAACAGAGAGGTTAGTGGGGAGTTTTTTTATTTCGAGAGTTGCTGGAGCAACCACACTTGGTAGAAGTGTTGCATGCAAAATATTCCAAAGGTACAAGATCCAGTTCGAGTTGAAGGTTTTTTTTGTTGAGAGAGAGTGTTGAAAATGGCAACAAAAAATGCTAAAAATAGCACTGCTATAAATAGCAGTTTGGGTATCAATGCTGGATTGAGCAACAGGGAATGAAAAATGGAAGTGCTAAAAACAACTTTCTATTTTTAGCAGTTCAGGATGGATTCCTATTTTAGTTAGTCCCTGGACTAAAAATAGGAAGTAAAATTCAAATTTGAACTTAACAACTGTTTGAAAATAAATAAATTAATTCACCATGAGTTAATTAGTTGAGAAAATTCAAACATGAAGTCTATGTGAGGACATGCAACCGTTTCTCTATTAATTGAGGAATTCATCCATCAGTTAAAGAGATAAGGATGAGTTCTATATTGAGTAGTAATTAGTTGTCTCAGTTAACTGAGTCAAGTCTAGTTATATTTGATTTAAACAGCTTGTTTAAATTAAGTAAGTTCAGTTAGTTAATGCATGCTAGCATATAACTGCTCCACTTCAGATAACTAAAGATTCTCTCATGAATAACTCATGCATGTCAGTTCAGACAAAGACCCAGTTGAGATTAGAGAAGGGACAATGTACTATCAGTTGGATGAATATTTTTCCTATAAAGGAAGCTCATCCATGATGAGGATTTATCTCCTTCAGGACCGCGTAGTTGGATCAGAGGTTAGTGAGTGTGTGAAGAGGCCAATTCACAGAAGTGGCTGCACTGGACCCCAATCAGAATTGTGCAAAGAAATAGGAGGCTTGGAGGGTAGACTAGAGGTTAGATAGAGGCCTTTGACTATCTATGAGTAGCAGAGGTATTGTAGAGAGAGCAGGATAGCTTTTGAGTTGATTCTTTTTGTAATACTGGCTATATTTCCACTTGTATGATAATACAGAGTTGGGGTTTTAGGCTGAGGCTTTCCCCGGGTAAATTCTTCTGTGTATGTGTGATTGATTCCTTCTTATCAGTTATATGTGTTCTTATTGATGTTGCTCATGTTCTTTTAAGCTTCCGCTAAATTGTTTGTAGAAGTAGATCAAGTGTTTTTCTTTAGTATATTGCATTACCAGGTGATCTACAAGTGGGAATTTCTACATGGTATTAGAGCTCACTGATTTGTAGAAAAATTCTACACTCCTTTAGCACCTGCGCCTTCTCTTCAAAGATCTACTGGTTGTTTTTTTTCACTTCACTGGTAACCAGCAGTGCACACTACTCCCTAATTCTCAACTCATTAGATACCCCTTGGTGAATCTCATGCAAGGTATGGATAGGGAGTACTACAAGATTTAGGCCCATATTCTTGATTTGCAATAGCTGGACATTGGCCTCTTCTATCTCAGCACGCAAGGCTCCATCTGGTAACTGAATTACATGGAGATCCAAAGTCTTTTCCATGTCTAGAACATATGCGCTTGCTTGATGCAGGATCACTTGTACCCCGCTCACTTGTCCCACGCTTTCCTATCCCACACTCGCTTGTACTCTACTGATTTTGACTTGAAACTCGCGCAGGTATTTATGCACCTTTACTAATGCCTGCTGGTACTGTTCCTTGAAATGACTCCAAAGGTCAGTCATGGTGTCTTAGACCATGTCATCGATCTCATCAAAGTCCCCCTAAGTAAGGACTAAATGGGTCCCCTCGGCTGCTCGGTCATACTTTTGTTTCTTCCGCGACCCTATGGATGTCAGCTTCTTTTGCTTCTTTACCACGAAAGGGGTTCGCTTCTCCATGCCCCCTCCCTCTTCTTCCTTTGTTTCTTCTTGTTCCGGCGTTTGCTGTGTATCCGACTCTTCAACGTCGATGGTGGTCTGCGACGTTTTCGTTGTGCAGGTTTCTTGTTATTTGTCTACCGCTTCCTTTTATCTAGTAACAACCTCTTTCTGCTGTGCAAATTTCTCCCACGTGACAAACTTTTGTGCTTCCTTCTGTTTTTCTGTTGTTTTCGTCTACCCAATGGTATCCTCTGCAACCTTGCTTGTACTTGTGCCCATATCTAATGTGGCTAACCATTCAGGTGGCCACTTGCCTATGATTTCTGCTACGTCTTGCTCAACCACCAAGTATGGAAACCTGTGCCATGTCTTATGGGGATCCCTCCTAGCGTGAACATGTAGGTTGTGGAGACTTTCCTTGAATTTAGTGAGGGGCTCATACTGGGCATACAATGTGGGTGATAGCCTTGGGCTCTTGCTAATCACCATCCATAGTTCCATTTCAAACAGGACCCAAAATATATTTTCCTTAGTGACTCACGCAGGGTAGTTTGTAGCCCAGAGCAAAGTGAACTTCGCTACCTACAAGAGGTACGTCTCTTGTTGAGGAAATTGACTATCCTTAGGCATCCACCACACCACCAAAGCAATAGGAACATCAACAAGGAGTAATGAAATGCCTTTCCCTCATCCTGGGCCTCCCTACAGTTCTCCAAAAATTCCTTACACAAGTATCGAGCCCAATTATACTAGAATCCTTTGGCTCCCTACGCAGCAAAAGAAATGATGGGGGCTGGAACTTCGTCTCCACGCACTTACACATGATCTTGCACACCAATATCTGTGCGGAAAACTGCACTGCAGGATCTGTGATAGAGCAGATATAATATCTGCTCAACTTATTTATGAGCCCAAACTCGATCTTCATTTGGTCTGCAAGTTTTTTCTCCTACATTTTTCCTGCAAACTCTTCTATTGGATCCATGCCTTGATATAGCAGCAAGGTGATCCAATGGATCAACATATCTGTGATTAAGATGGGTTCTCCCAGCTAGAGATACCCATCCTGCACCAATGTAAGCAACTGTTGGACACAAACATTGTTTATGATGGTGCAACTAAAATGCAAAACCCAAAGCATGTTCAGGAGCATTGTGACCCCAACACCAGTGACCCACTTCATCGACTCCAACCTTGTAACCTATGATTCTTCATAATATACCTTGGATAGGCATTTGGTTGGCACCAACTAAGGGAAATTCTCGTGATCCCCTAAGTCCCAATCCTCCATTTTTGGGGTCGATATGCAGGCCAATAATGCACCCTAAGACACCACTTCTTCGACAATAGTGGTGTAGTGACCATGAATTTTGCATTATCTGGATCTTTAGGAACTTTGGCTATGGCCTTATGCTGGGGGATATACTTCGGTAGCCGAGTCATCGGATCACCCTCCTTAACATCAGTGTCCTCGATGTCTCCGTGCAATTCTTCTTCACTCAAATCCCTCGGCTCTATCGGCTATTGTGACCAATCCATCGTCCCCTTCAGGTGGACTTCCGCGGGTTTTTCCATGGTGACTGCCTCACCAAGACTTTTTCAGGTTTGTTTTGCTTCTTATCTGTCACCTTGGACGCAGAAGGTTGCGATACAGAAGGCTTAGGTTTGGGAGACCTACGTGTCGTAGTCGAAAATCCTGTAGGGATAGATGGCACTGCTTCTATCTCGGGGGGGTTGCAATCATGCTAGCCACAAAACATTCTTGTAGAAAGTCAGTTACGTCAGCCAATCTTGGTCACAAAAAGGTCTCTTCCCAATTGGGCTCAAACACACAATTCTGCACTTGGCACATGGTAAGGTGAAAAATCTTAATACAAACTCTCAGGAAGAAAAGTGTTCGAATGCGAGGAGTAACTCATATTTATAGATTATTTTGAATTGGAATCCAACCATTCCCTCAAATTTTCTATCATTAATGCACCTTTTGCGGCATGTTTCCAAAGATATGATCTATAATTTCATCTTCCTCACTCCTTTCAATGAAATTTTTTGCATCCAATCATCTACAATGCTTCCAATGGTCATTTGTCAGCTAGGCCGTGTGGTGCCAAGACTTGTGGTGCAACTTCTTTGGTGCAACTCCCCTCTGCGCCTTACTTCCATCCATCGCTCAACCCTCTCGCTTCATCTTTCCCACTTTTGGGAAGTGTAGTTTATAGTCCTATACTTCTTCATAGCTGCTTGGAGTACTAAGACTATCCCACCATCATATAGTCATTGCGCAGGGGCGGGATATCCCTTGTACAACTTCAATCTACTACCATTGACTTTTCTTGGAAATAATTCCTTGTTTAGCTTCGCGAGCTGAACTGTGCCACCATCGGTAATTTCCTTCACAACATAGGGTCCCAATCAATGCATTTGAAACTTCCCAGGGAGTTTTGTAAATTTGCTGTCATATAACAATACCAGATCATTAATTTGGAAGTTGTGCTATTTTATATGGTGATCATGTAATGCCTTTTCACTATTTTTTGCACCTGTTGATGAAACCCGACTAGGAAACAATTTTTTTTTCTAGTTCTACCAGCTGTGCGAGATGTTCCTCCATAGAATTGCGATCAACCATTTCTGTCAATGCTGAAATCTGTAGACTTGGTACAATGTATTGCATGGGAATTACAACCTCCTGCCCATATACCAATCGGAAAGGGGTTTGGCCTGTCAACTTTTTACAAGTGGTCCTATACGCCAAAAGGACTGCAGGTATACGCACATCCTAGTCATTTTTCTTCGCGTTGCAAACCTTGGTCAAGGCAATTTCAAAGATTTTGTTGAAGGCTTCTACCATACCATTAGCTTGAGGGAGATATGGTGTACTCTTCTGATGATATACCTGGAATTCCTCAAGCATCGCAACAATAGACTCATTTAAGAAGTGCATTCCCCTATCACTTATTAAAAATTTAGGGCAACCAAACCAGAACAAAATAAACTCAAAGATGAACTTTGCAGTGGTAGTTGCACTATAGTATTTTACATGTTGTTCCTCCACCCAAAGTGTCAAGTATTCGGTTGTGGTAATAATGTATCGCGCCTTGGTCTTTTTCCCTAGAGGCTGAATCAGACCCACGAAGTCAATCACCCATTTATAGAACACCTGTAAGGTTATTTGCAGATTTAATGGAAACTCTTCCCTGCATGATGGTCTCCCCACCTGCTGACAAGCATCACACACCCTACAATACACCTTCAAGTCCTTATGCACTATTGGCCACCAAATTCCTATGAGCAGGACCTTCTACATAGTTGCTTTGTCGACATAGTGTCCTCCCGCTACTCCTGCATATGCTTATGCAAAAATGCTTGGCTGTTCATACTCTGGGACATATTTGCGCAGTATCTCATCGAAGCCCATTTTGTATAAGTGTCCAACGATCACAAAGAAGTCAGCCGCTCGGACCACCAATTCCTTCTTTTGCTGTGTTGAATATCCTTCCAGGGCTATTCGAGTACAAAAAAATTGAATTATATCAACAAAGTGATCTTTTGCGACACGAAAAACAAAGAGTTGCGCATTAGGCAAACCTTCCTCCAAACTTGTAGGCTCATCACCAGTTTCAATCCTGGATAGGTGATCAGGACTAGCATTCAAGCATACGGGCTTCATGATCACCTCAAAATAACACTCTTGGAATAAAAAAAACCATATGAAAATATTCCCCCTTAACACATGCTTATTGACTAGGTATTTTAGAGTAGAATGGCCTGTATACAATTTGAAGTATGCGTTTAACAAATAGTGTTGAAATTTCTGTAGCAGGTACACCATTTCTAGGCCTTCGTGTTCTATAGTCGAGTAGTTCTTCTCTGGCTTTGGAAATTTACTACTTGCAAATGCTATAGGATGATCAATATCACCTTCGCTTGGTTGGGTTAGCACTGCACCTAGTACAATACAGGATGCGTCCACATGAACATGAAACTCCTTTTTCCAATCTCGGAACACCAGAATGGGCATGATTACCAATTTTTCCTTCAAAATGTCTAAACTACTTTGGTAATCTTCGTCCCAAAAGAATGTTGCATCCTTATTCAACAATATTTCCATTGGCACAAATATTTGCGCATACGCCTTGATAAACTTTCTATAATATCTAGTATGACCCAACGTTGCACGCAACTGTTTTATGTTCTTCGAGGCCTCCAAATTAACAATGACAACGATTTTGGCAGGGTCTACCATCAATTCTTGCTTGAAAACCGCATGACCCAACAATATTCCATAAGGTACATGAAAGATACACTTTTTCAGGGTAAGGGTGATCTGATGTCTTCAATAGGTATCCAACATAAGGCACAAACTAGCAACATGGTGCTTTACCAACCCAAATATGGTCCAGTCATAAAAGTATTAAGAATTTGTGGATAAATTATTTAAAAGCCGCAATTACTACTCTTGAAAATATCACAGGTGAATTCTTCAATCGAAAAGGCATTACCTTATATTGAAAAAAACCCCATTCCATCCCGAAGGTGGTATTACTTCGATCCTCTAGTGCGATCTTGATTTGATGGTACCGCAAGAACCCATCAATAAATGAGTAGGCTTCCTGGCCTCCAACATTCTCCAACAATCATCTGTAAATGACGTAGGGAATGGGTCATGGAAGCACGCATCATTTAACTTCCTCAGGTCTATAAAGATATGAATTTCATCCTACTGCTTCTTTTCTTGGACTACCATCGGACTTACCCAGTCCGATTCCTCCACAGTTTCAATGATCCCAGCTTCCAGCATCTTATCCAACTCCTTGCGCACCTTTTCCTTATACTTTGGATTTAATCGGTATAGGTGCTGCTTTATAGGCTTCACGTCTGGCTTCAAATTAATCTTCATGATGCCCAAATTCCCTACTATTGCCTTTAGATTAGAGGACTTTGTGGGAAACAAGTCCCGATACTCACGTAATGGCTCTATAACCATATCAACTGTATCTTCATCCCAATAGTCACGTATCTTAGCAAACTTCGACTGCGTTTCCGATCCAATATTTACCTCCTTAGTCTTTAAAGGCTCTGATATGTCAAGTATTTCTGCTTTGGGTCCCTCGACCTTGCGTTATCCTTCAGACTCAAGAATATTGATGTTTCTAGGGTCGTCTTCGCCTTCTTCTGCAGTGACATTATAACATTCCAGCACATGGCGCAACTGGGTATTCCAATCCGGTTGAACCCATGCTACCGGTTCCTCAGGTATTTTAAAGATCACAACTTTGACTTTTTGGAGTGCCTCATCAATACACTCAAAGTCATATTCAAAGCTGAACGTCAATAGGAAACTTTCCTTTAGGATATCCCGTTCAACCGTCCCATGTCGCAAGTTAGTTTTTGGATGCCAGTTCATTGGGATGGTATCCAAAGTATGACAAAAGATGTGAACCCATTTCGGTTGCGGTTCCTCTCCCCATGCTTGAGTCCATCGTGATAGATGTTCGCGTGGATCATCGTTTCCTGTGTATTTCTCTGTCATACGAGTATTGGCGTACCCAAACCTCGGCTTCATCATCCTTCGATATTCTTTCCAATCGGTGAAGCTGTCCTGATGCGTACCCCACTAATTTGTAGGCGTAGCTTGTAGTGCTAAAACTAACACTTGGAACCAATGTGCTTCTGGCACACCCCTTTCAAACTTATCCAAAAACAAATTAACATCTTCCAACCCATAATAATATGGTAAATTTTGTACCTCAGTGGACATGCATTGAAGTGATTTTGTCAACATATTACAGTGCAACGAGGAGAATTCATGTAATCGATCCAGCCAATGCTCAAGCTTTTCATCAGAATCTGAAGTGCATGAACTATCCCTATCCCATGCGATCTATCCATCTACAATAGGATTGATCTAGTCCTCATCACGCATAGTGATCTTGTAGATTTGATCTAGGTCGTCTTCTTCTTCATAATCATGGATAGGTTCAGTATATCACGCACCTCCATTTGGATCCAATGAACAATGACTCGAAGCTCATTTCTTTCGAATGTCATTTTGCGCTTTTTGACTGATATTCAAATTTTAAGTGTAATTTTCAGCAGACATACAGTACTCTCTAGATCCTGAAGGTCCCCAGTGGAGTCGCCATTATGTTAACACTCAGGTTGTTCCCTTTGACTCCCAAGGGAATAGCTGCCGAGGTAACCACTAACCAATCTTGTAGCTACAGGTCCTAGTCTACCTGTAACCAGAGAGGGCTCTCTCTTTATAGTTTTAGCTTTGTTTGATGAGTGTTTAGACTAGTTATGATTATGATTGCACTGTTTGTTTGATTTTGGTGGGTTGATGATTTCTTTTAGAACTGAAATATAGACTTACAGGACAGTTTGTTCCATTGGGAAATGGAGTTGAGATATTAGTGCTCTAGGAAATGGATGTGTGGAGACAAAGTGTTGCTGCAGAGCAAGTTAGGCATGTGTTAAAACAATATATCAGTCAAAAAGCACAGAATGACATTCGAAAGAAAGGAGCTCCGAGTCATTGTTCATTGGATCCAAATGGAGGTGTGTGATATACTGAACCTATCCATGATTATGAAGAAGAAGACGACCTAGATCAAATCTACAAGATCACTATGCGTGATGAGGACTAGATCAATCCTATTGTAGATGGATAGATCGCATGGGATAGGGATAGTTCCTGCACTTCAGATTCTGATGAAAAGCTTGAGCATTGGCTGGATCGATTACATGAAGTCTCCTCGTTGCACTGTAATATGTTGACAAAATCACTTCAATGCATGTCCACTGAGGTACAAAATTTACCATATTATTATGGGTTGGAAGATGTTAATTTGTTTTTGGATAAGTTTGAAAGCGGTGTGCCAGAAGCACATTGGTTCCAAGTGTTAGTTTTAGCACTACAAGCTACGCCTGCAAATTAGTGGGGTACGCATCAGGACAGCTTCACCGATTGGAAAGAATATCGAAGGATGATGAAGCCGAGGTTTGGGTATGCCAATACTCGTATGACAGAGAAATACACAGGAAACGATGATCCACGCGAACATCTATAACGATGGACTCAAGCATGGGGAGAGGAACCGCAACCGAAATGGGTTCACATCTTTTGTCATACTTTGGATACCATCCCAATGAACTGGCATCCAGAAACTAACTTGCGACATGGGACGGTTGAACGGGATATCCTAAAGGAAAGTTTCCTATTGACGTTCAGCTTTGAATATGACTTTGAGTGTATTGATGAGGCACTCCAAAAAGTCAAAGTTGTGATCTTTAAAATACCTGAGGAACCGGTAGCATGGGTTCAACCGGATTGGAATACCCAGTTGCGCCATGTGCTGGAATGTTATAATGTCACTGCAGAAGAAGGCGAAGACGACCCTAGAAACATCAATATTCTTGAGTCTGAAGGATAACGCAAGGTCGAGGGACCCAAAGCAGAAATACTTGACATATCAGAGCCTTTAAAGACTAAGCAGGTAAATATTGGATCGGAAACGCAGTCGAAGTTTGCTAAGATACGTGACTATTGGGATGAAGATACAGTTGATATGGTTATAGAGCCATTACGTGAGTATTGGGACTTGTTTCCCACCAAGTCCTCTAATCTAATGATCCTAACAGTGTACTATATTAAGAGCCTGAATCTACATTCCTTCTGAAGTCTCTCCCACTTCGCGTAGTCCCAAACATCAATTTAAAGGCATAACCCACTTTCACACAATAACATCTTAATCCAGGTCTTCAGGTATTTCAAGTACTTACCTCTCGAACCTTTGAAAAACATGCGCTCTACTTCACTATAAGCGGTGGACGTATCGATCGTGAACTTAGTAATGAATCCTCCTAGAATACTATCGATCTAGTGGTCGACAAATCGCACGATTTTTTTTTAAAAGTTTTATTATTATTGTTATTATTTATTTATTTATTTATTTTTACTACCTTTTTTTTTTAATTTATTTATTTATTTTTTTTTTTCTTCTGAAGCCTCCAAGCGCTTTACTAGTTCTGGGGTCCACACAATAGGGCCATCAAGCTTCCACATACCTTAACTATCCGCCAATTTGGATATCCATTTGTGCAATTTGCAGGGGAAAGAGCAGAAGAATATCTCATGTTCGTCTATGAATAGGTATCTATTCAACCACTCTTCCTTTGACAAGCGCAAATTCCTGTTCTCCTAAGCTCCAAACGAGTGCAATTTCTGATTTATCCACTTTTTAATTTCTTTCTTAGTGGGGAAACACTTATCACACATTCCTCAGATAGATCCCGGTCCTAGCAACAAAACCATTTGTTGGCTTGATGGGCCCTGACCCAGGTTCAAAGTTATTTGCACAAACCAGTAAAACCCTAAACTACTGGCCCTTTCGACAACAACCTGCATAACACACGCTGCAGTCTCACCTGAAGCAATAATGGAGGATGACAAAATCAGATTTCTACATCCAAAGGTTTGTGTGATGGTTTCCTGTGGCTTCTAGGGCTCACCCTAATCTTTCCAACACAGATAATTACAGTAATGCACATAAACAACATCTATACCTTCACAAAGGTCTTTAAATATTCATAACATCAATAAATCATATAGATCTACTATTTTCGCACATAAGATAATCATTCATTCATATAATTTCAGATACAAAGCGTAAATACAAAAACTGCAGAAGTAAATACAGATACATAGATACACAATGTATGGATCAAAACTGCCTTTATTAGATGTATTCTTTCAAGTACAGACTCTTCTTCCCAATGCACTCAGCTGCTGGGGCCCGCGCACTCAGCCTTTGGACTTACCAAGGTCTCCGCGCACTTAGTTGCAAGAGCCTTCCCCTTTTCCTAAGTACAAGAAACAGGCTTTCCTGCCTTAGCTTACTTTCCCATACAATGATATTATATCAAAATATTGAGTTACCTCCTAGACTCGCTATGACCCTTATATATATATCCTTTTCTTTTACAATACCATGATCTACAGACCATGGGCGGGTCTCAAAAATTCTTATCTCCTAACCACCTAAGGGATTAAATCCCCTTTGACTCTTATTACCTTCGCGCTCCGCTTCCACAAATCATGGAGACTTTACAATTATATAGAAAGTAAGTACCAAAACTTGACCCCAGGGGACCCTATCCCAACAAGTAGTGTTGTGCGTTCTTTTGTATCTTTGATCGCCCAAGTGTGATGAAGGTTTGTTCTTTCCAGAGTTCTTAGTACCAACTCTATGCCATAATGGTGTTGTACAAGTGTTGATTAAGTGCCTTATTCCCCTATAGTTTAAACACTTGAAAGGTACTTTCCAATAATCAGGGGTTGAAAAATAATTTTATCTCCGCATGAAATTTCAAAGTTTATGGCAAGCCCTTAGAGGTATCCACGCTGACCTCTTCTCTACTGCAAACAAGGTAGCTTCATCAAAGAAAATGATTCTGCCCACTGATTGTGTAACCTTCATGAGGGTGTCTTTAGATTAAAGTTCGATTGGAAAACCTAAAAGTAAGACCCACAGGTGCTTGAAGTGTTGTGGACCAGTCCTAGGGTACAAACATGGGAGCCAACATTGTAACCAGGTAGATTGATAAAGTTTTTGTCATCGTTGACATCTAGATGCCAGATACCTTGAATTTTTGGTAATACTTAACAATAATTTAAGGTGCGGCATTTTAGATAGCAAATATACTCAATATATGTTAATTTAAGACATGTTCATATCTAGAGAAGAGCGATGTGTCCTCTTATGGACCTTCTTGATGTCTGGACCTGGATACATTTTGACAATAGCTCATGCATATGGTATCTAGATTCAGAAATCGTGTAAATTTCTCTCTTGTAAATATCCCGAATGCCCAAATATCATATTATATATCTATATATATATAATATAATATATATATATATATATATATATATATAATATATATATATATATATATATTATTATTATTTTTTTTGCAGGTTAGTTTGTAAAACATATCCAGATCCATATCACTTAAGGAATAATTTACATAACAATGTTTCAAATCCCATATACCTTTTCAATTATTCCTTTAATATACATCCGTTCATATGAAAATTTTATTTCATTGGACCCTTAGGAATTTCAGATATTGGATACGTTTCCCTACTTATCAAATCCAAATTTGAACCAAAACAAAAAATTACACTTGGTGTACTTTGGATACATCCAAATATTAGATACCTTTAAACTTAAGACATATGCTAAAAGAGTTTAAATGCAAATTTAACCTCTACTGTGAAATTTAATGGTGAGCATCGACATTATTTAAATTTTTTCATGAATGCACCATATAAGAAATAAATGAAACCTTCATCTATCAATCCAAAATGGTTTAACCATAACGAATACATCATTTCTGCAAAGAATTGTCATTATGCTATCAACTAATTAGCTATTTTAAATTCCAAGATACAATTGAGTACTACAAATGTCTTGAACAAGTTAAAGTCTATTTATAGAAGAAAATTTATGGTTCTATTGCTCTCTAGTAAGAACTCCCTCTTCCTTTCTCTTCATTATCAAACAAAGTTATTTGTAATGTGATAAGGGTTTTTAATAATTTTTGTTTGGATATTATTTTTTACAAAAATCATGTTGAGAAGAGGAAATGCTAAAAAATTTAAAGCCTTTGAGCCTAAGTAGAAAAGGAAGTTGTTGGCTTGTTGGGCCTGACCTAGGTTCAGAGTTAAATAGCTAAACAAATCCCGATACTATTGGCCCTTTCGGAAACAATCTACAGTGCATGGACTGAGGTCTCACCCGAAGTAGTATGGGAGGGTGCTAGAACCAGGTTTCCACACCCTGGAGATGTCTGATGATTTCATGTGGCCCGCGGTTCGTCCCTGCATGTAAGTCGCTACGCGCACTTATATGTACTTTGCAGCCTGAGATGCTGCCTTTGCGCAGCCCTTACTACGATCTGTGTTATTACCCTAGATCTTACTTATATGTATTTATGTTAGTTCATTAAGTGCCTTAATTCATAGAAAGCATAAACCATTCATCGAGATGCGCGTAATAAATAAACCATACAATTGCAAATGATATCGAACAAGTAATATCTCAAGAACATATACACAAAATTATATCAAAACTTCTCTTTATTATATTCTTCTTCGGTTACAGACTCGACTCCTGCTTGCATACTCAGCTACAGGGGTCGGTGTTATAGACATATTTTGGCACTGCAACCCCAATCACATATGTCCATAAACCAAGGGCTTCTAAACCCCTAAAAGTGTTGTTTCATACCCTAAAAGATCAAGGTTAACTGATTACATCATTTCCCAGAAGTTCTCCCTGAAAAACTGCTCAAAACTGGTCAAAACTGGACCATACAGACTGCTCCATGCTAAGGGTGCAATGCATCTCACCTGCTACACAAAGAGGGTGCAATGTATACTGAAAAGCCCTTCTGTAGGGTGCGATGAGCGAGAGCAGACAAATGGCAGAGGCAGTTTGCTAGGTGGAAACCCAGAGAATCTTCTAGAAACTGCTCATATGACACTTGCCTCTCTGAATTCGCCCAGGGATGAGTAAGAGATCATGAAATCTCCAAGTGGAACCAAGAAATATCAGTGAAATGACACTAATAAAAATCCCAGAAGCTGAGTCACCCCCTGCAAACATCTATATATGGATCCCTCATCCTAGGGATCCAAAGGCTGGAATTTTGTATTTTGTAAGGAATTGCTGTTGGTTTCTCTATGAAGCATTGTAGTGTTTGGTGATCTAGCTTTTCATGAGGTGAATAGGGCTTTCATGCTAGGAGGATGGCGCTGGATTGGACAGATGGGTTGTAATCCTCTCTTCTACTACTTCTATCAATAAATCTATTTGAGTTTTCCTCCATATACTTATATATCTCCGAATCTTGTATTTGTGTATGCATTTGTATGGTTAATGTACATTTGATCCTATATTATTTATGGTTATAGATCTCTATGCTTTGATGGTATTTTGTTGCTTTGACTCTACAGGTGTTCTTTGAAGTGGGACAAGTGAGAAGGGAGTGGTGAAAGCTCTATCAAAGGAGAGAGGGAACAAGCAAAGAGCCAAGAAAAAGACTGAGGTTGGTACTCTCTACTTCTCTCTCATCTATCTCTCATAAAGGAAAACACAAGTAACTTTGAATTGTTTGTATCTAAGATAGCTACCCGTCTTAGTGGGACTAGCAGCTCTGAATAGACACTAGTTTTCCCAAAAACAAAATGGTGACCCCACTGGGGAGCGAATAGTTTGTTTGTTTATCCTTGTTGGTTGCTTTATAAACTATAGACGGAGCCTGAAGTTAAGCCAGCTAGCCTTCGAATTGCTTTTGCTATGCAACTACAAAGTAGATCAACGTTGCTTCAGTCAATCTCTGAAATGGTTTATGAACTGAACATCTGACTTGCAAACATCCTAAGAGCCTTGGTGGTAGCTTAGTAACCTCATTAGGTCAGCCCCTATACTTTGTGTTTACTGTTTATCATAAGCTCAGCCTAAATACCTGAACTTAGCTGCAAACTATGAGTGAAAACCAAGCTCAATCTCATCCCTGGACCATCGCACTGTCTCTCATTGGCAATCTGGATGCATCACACCTCCCGTGTGTTGTAGGTGAGATTCATCCATGTTTCCCTTAAGGATAGGTGCGGTGATTGAGTGAGACTGTTTCTGCCTCCATATTTTCATTTTGTCTTCATTGTTTTTAGCTCTATTCATTAGTTTTGTAGCCTATGATCAGTATATCACTGTTGAAACTTTCTTCCTTTACATTATTCAACTTCCATTGATAAGGAATTTTGAATGTTTATTTATTTATTTTTCATCATTTACAGTCCTCCTTTGCAAATAGTAGCTTAATCGAACTGTCATCTTTTGATTTGAAAGTGTCGCAACTGTCGTTTTCAGTCAAGAAAAAGAGTGTCGTAAAGTCTTCCTCTTTTAGATAGTTGATTACACTTTTGCCATTGTATTTGATTTGAATTCTCAATTATTTGAAGTGTAAAAAGCAGTTATCCATTCGAAATTGAAAGTGTCGTCCTAGTCTTCCTTTTGTTTTTGAAAATAAATTGCTAAAGTGTCGCTTTGAAGAAAAGTATTTCAGATCTATACTTAGTTTTCCTTTTGTCATTCTCACATTAAGGAATCTGAAAAACAAATACATGCATGTGCATTTTCATTTAGACTGCATGCGGAAATTGATTTAGGAAAAGTGCATTTAGTGTGTGCTCTCTGCTCTATGTTGAAAGAATTTTACTCTTCTTTCCTTAGTAGCTAGGATTTTCATTGCTAAAAGAAAATAAGCGACTGTTTATCATCTTAGATTGCATATTTAGGAATTGTACATCTACATCACGTGGTAAACCTTGAAAGGAAAACTTCTTAATAAAGATCAACTATAAAATAAACCTCGATGAACATAAAAACGCTTTGGAACCTAACGCACAACATCTAGAAGTCTAGGCTAGAGATGTATTCCGGCGTCGTAAAGCCTAGTAACTATCGTTTTCAGCATAGATTGGGTGATTCCTCCTCTTTGATATGACAAGTGCTAGCAAAAACTTGTGCTCCCACGTACCGTTGAGTATATATTAGGATACCACAATAGGTTGATATCCTTTATCCTTAGGAAACCGTGTCTGTCACCCTATCGATCACAATGCACTGAACACAACATTCGGGAAGATTGACTGTCATACGTACAAGTATATTGAAGTTTTGTGATTGGTTTGGTAATCCCTCTGTCTAAATTTCCAGAGTAGTCACTTTTGTTCCTTTTCAGACTCAAAAGAAAAGGTCCATCTGAGCACTTGTTACTTCAGGCTCATTAAAAATCGAAGGCGACTAGAGTCATCTTTAGCTTTTTCTCGACTCTTAAAACTTGAAAAATCAAGTTGTGTCAAAGCATCATAAAATTCATTTAAATCAGAATAACATTTTCCCCTTTTAATTTTGAGTTTATCAAGTAAACCGTAATCATGAAAGAAAGTCAATCAAAACCCTGTCATTCACGGAGACTAACGAGTCAACCGTCTTTGACTCCGAAAATGAAACCATAGCGGGCCAAACAATATTGTTTAACTCGGTCAAAGTCTCCTGGTTTATTTGAAACTGGTGTTTCAACATCATCAGAGACTCCAGTTACTCCAATTATTTCCGGTATCCTTGCCTCTACAGAAGAAGTTCTGCAGTTACAAGAGGACATTAGAACTGATCCTAGTGTGATGGTAAACACTTCTTTCCCTGAAACAACTCCATCTAGGGCTGATTCGGAAGGTGTCACTCCTCCGACATCTGTTGCTACAGAGTCTATACCTTCTTTAGCACCAAAAATATTTTATGGACCTAACGGTCTACCTCTTCCACCTAGATTGATTGCTACCTCTCAATGATGATTCGATTAGGCTTTTCCTTTTTCAGTGAATGTTAACTAGTCCAGCAGCAAAATGGTACATCGAATTGCCTAGAGCTTCATTCGATAGCTTCAACGCCCTCGCCACCACCTTTTTAACCCATTTTCAGTTACCCATAAGGTACGAAACATGAACGAAGCTCCTTACCAATTTTAAACAGACAACAAACACTCACATATCTGATCATATTCATGAATGGCAACGTCATCATCGAATGGTAAAGACATATGTTCCCAATCAGCTGGTAGCTGAATGGTTTATTAAGTCATTGTTACCTTCTATTATAGAAGATGTGGCCAAGGGAGGAGTTGTAACTAAAGAGCAAGTCATTTTTCATGCACAATATCTAGACTTGATCTATACTCAGTTTGGCATGCTCTATGACAAAATTCCTGATGCTCCAAGACCAAAATTTTCCATTCCTCCTCCTCCTAAATCGAACAGGGACTCTCATGTCACTGACGACGTGATTGGCACCTCAAGTATGCAAACCAAAAAGGCCCCATTTGGTAAAGCCCTTGTAGTTTCCAATAAAAAGGAAAATGACAAACTTCCTGCCTCAAAGATTAATGCCATGTCATCTGACAAAGGCAAAGAGCCGAAGCAACCAGGGGGCAAGAAGAAAGGGAAAAGCAAAAAGAAGAAACAAGATGGTTCGTCTCCTAAAAATCTTATGGAAACCTTTCTCGGCAAAAGAAACCTAGTCATCCATGTTTTATATGCGATGAGGATCACTGGACAAAAGATTGTCCACATAAAGCTGAGATCAAGA
>APFE031357241.1:94593-119846 GCA_000404065.3 Pinus taeda | reverse complement strand
GTAACTTTGAATTGTTTCTAAGATATCTACCTGTCTTAGTGGGGCTAGTAGCTCTGAATAGACACTAGTTTTCTCGAAAACAGTCCGCACATTCAACTGCAGACTACTAGGCCTCTGCACACTCAGCTACAGAGCCTTCCTCTACTCTACGACCCAAAAAAGCACTTATGCACTTAGACTTGACCTTATCGACTTATCATTAGGGAAAACCCCATTCTCCCTATACAACTTAGAGCCTCACTATATTTATACAATCCCATGGTTCGCCGACCATGGGTAGGCCGACATTACATTGCAAAACTTAGGGTGGACAACCCTATGACTCTAATCTACTTCCATGCCCTGAGCTCGTGATTCGCGGAGCTTTATAACAGACTTCGGTAAAAATGTGGGATTTAGGACCCAAAACATGCCTCGGGGGGGATTCCCTGCCTAGCAGGCCCCCAACACAAACATCGTGACTCACCCTCGAGTCACTCGGTCAAAGTGACGATCTTGGAGTGGAGTTCCTCCAACTATCCTCGAACTATGCTGATGTTGAAAGTGCACTAAGCCGCTGCTTGTTGGACCTGTTGCATCCTCTGTTCTGAGACCTCCATGTCTGGCGTGCTTCTATACATTGATATGTGTACCCTGTGTGTGTGTTTAGAGTCGTGCACTCTCTACCAGGTCCTTGGGGTGCACAGACTATGCTACTGCCGGTTAGTCAGATAGCCAGGCCACCCATATAGGGCTTTAATCTGCTTCCATTCACCTTGCTTGGAATCGGTTCACCATTTAGTTTGACTAGCTATACCACACCTCTGTCTGTGACTTCCTTAATAATGTAAGGTCCCAACCAGTGTGTTATGAACTTCCCTGGGAACTTATCGAACTTACTGTCATACAATAATACCAAATCATTTACCTTGAAAGGGCACACTTTTATATGGTGATCATGCCAGGCCTTCTCACGTTGCTTTTGTACCTACTACTGGAAACCTGCAAGGAATTGTTCCTCCTCTAGTTCTTCTAGTTGTGCGAGTCTTTCTTCTAGAGCTGTGCAGTCTGCCATACTTGTTATTGCTACTATGCGCAGGCTTGGTACAATATATTCCATGGGCATGACAACTTCCACGCCGTACACCAATTGGAAAGGTGTATGTCCTGTTAGTTTCTTGCATGTCGTCCTGTAATCCCATAATACTGCAGGGATGCACAGGTCCCAGTTAGTTCGCTATGTGTTATAGATTCTGGTGAGCTCCATCTCTAGTATTTTGTTGAAAGCTTCTACAGTCCCATTGGCTTGTGGATGATACAATGTACTCTTTTGATGATACATCTGGAACTCTTCTGTTATCATGCTGATGTGTTCATTCAGGAAATGTGTACTGCGATAGCTAATTAAGACTTTCGGACAACCAAATCGGGTCAACACATGTTCAAACAAAAACTTCGTAGTCAGAGCATCCATGCAGTCTTTGACCAGTTGTGCTTCCATTCAACGCGTCAGATACTCTGTCGCAGTGATGATGTACTACGTGCCTGTTTTTCCCTGAGGTTTGATAGGCCGCACAAAGTCAATTGCCCATTTCTTGAAAGGGTGTAGCATCAATTGAGGATTCAAGGGCATCTCATCCCTCCGTGATGGTTTACCAATCCTTTGACATATGTCACAGGCCTTACAGTGTGCTTTTGAATCCTGATGAAGGGTTGGCCACCATAATCCTGTGCGGAGAACCTTTTGTGTAGTTGTCCGTCCTGCATAGTGTCCTCCCACATCACCCTCATGTGCTTCTACGAGGATCTAGCTTCATTCAAATTTAGGGACGTATCTTTGCAATATCTCACTAGTGCCCATTTTACATAGATGCCCTGTGATGACCGAAAAATCCGCTGTGCGCACCACCAATTCCTTCTTCTGCTGGACGGAGTACTCCTTTGGTGCAGTTATTATTGTCAGGAAGTGGATTATGTCTTTAAAGTGTCCGTCCGCTACGTGCACAGCAAAGAGCTGCGCGTCGGGTAGTCCTTCCTCCAAACTAGTAGGTTCCTCTCCTATTTCAATACATGACAAATGCTTTGGTCCTGCATTCAATCATCCAGGCTTTACCATGACCTCAAAGTCTTATTCTTGGAACAAAAGGAGCCACCTACATATGCGCCCCCCCAACATAGGATTACTGACCTAGTATTTTAATGCGGAATGGTCAGTATACATTTTGAAATGTCCTCCTAGAAAATAGTGGTAATATTTTTGGAGTGCGTATACCATAGCCAATCACTCGCATTCAGTTGTGGAATAGTTATTTTCTGCTTTAGACAACCTGCGACTTGCGAATGCGATAGGGTGATCCAAGCCTTCTCCGCCTTCTTGGGTTAGCACCGCTCCTAGTGTTATACATGTCGCATCAACATGAACATGGAACTCCATACCCATTTTGGGAAAACCAGGATCGGAGCGGAAGCCATTTTCTATTTTAAGACATCCAGGCTCTTCATGTAATCGTCATTCCAGCAATATGTGACATCTTTTTTCAGTAGTTTTTCCATCGGCCCAATAATCTGGGCATAGCCTTTGATGAACTTCCTATAGTACCCGGTATGTCCCAAGGTAGCACGTAACTGCTTCACACTTCGTGGTGCTTCCAAATTTAGGATTACAACAATTTTTGCGGGGTCTACCATTAGTCCTTGTCTGCAGACCACATGTCCCAATAGGTTCCCAAAGGGGATGAGGAACGTGCATTTCTTTAGATTTAGCGTGATTTGGTGTTGTCGCCAAGTATCTAGCATCAAATGTAGGCTCTCTACATGGTGCTTAACCAATCCGAATACGGTCCTATCATCCAGATAAGCTTCCAGGAATTTGTGGATATAGTCCTTAAAAACTGCAACAACTATTCGCGAGAAAATGGCCGGCGCATTTTTCAACCCAAATGGCATGACTGTATATTGAAAACATCCTCATTCAGTCATGAAAGTGGTCTTGCTTCTGTCTTCTGGTGCAATTTTGATCTGGTGGTATCTGGAGAACCCATATGTAAACAAATACACTTCTTGTCCGCCGACATTTTCTAATACTTCATCTGTGAATGGAGTTGGGAACGAATCGTGTACACACGTGTCATTTAGTTTGTAGAGGTCCACGCATATTCTTATCTCACCTTTCTACTTTTTCTCCTGCACTACCATTGGGCTTACCCAGTCTGATTCTTCCACCGATTCAATAATTCCTGCTGCGAGCATTTTCTCAAGTTTGACATGCACCTTTTCCTTATACTTTGGGTTCAAATAGTAAGGCCTTTGTTTAAATGGCTTCACATCATGATTTAGGGTGATTCTCATTATCCCTAGATTGCCAATGTTCCCTTTTAAATCCATCATTTTGGTCGGAAATAAATCTTGGTACTCATGGAGTAACTCAGAGACCTTATCTACCGTAGCATCATCCCAATAGTCACCCAGCGTTGCATATGTTGGTTCTTCCTCCGTACCAATGTTGATTTTACAAACATGGATATATCAAGGTCCTCAATCAAGGGTCCTTGAACCTCACTGTAGTCCTCAGTTTCTGGAATGTTCACTTTCCGCGGATCTTTGTTGCCATCTTCAACATTTATGTTGTAACACTCCAGCATGCAGTCCAACTAAGTTGCCAAGCCTGGCTGAAGTACTGCCCTTTTTTCCTGGGGTGTCTTAAAGATTGCTACCTTTACCACTTGCAGCGCATCGTCAACAATGTCCCACAAATGATCCTCAAATGTGAAAGTCAATTGGAACCCTTCGCGTAAGATATCCCATTCATTCGTACCATGGCGGAGCTCCGTCTCCATATACCAATTCATAGGTATAGTACCCAAGGTATGATAGAACAGGTGCACCCACTCGGGTTGTGGCTCTTCCCCATAGACCTTTGTCCATTTCATGAAGTGCGTACATGGATCATCTCTCTTGTCATATTTGTCTTTTAACCACATCTGAGGCTTCCCAAACCATATGCGCATCATCCTACTACATTTGCACCAGTCCTCGAAACTTTGTCAGTACTAAGCTCCTACTCGGGCTCCTACTAAGCTACTCGAAACTTTGGAGGAGCTCCGTCTCCGTATACCAATTCATAGGTATAGTACCCAGGGTATGATAGAACAGGTGCACCCACTCGGGTTGTGGCTCTTCCCCATAGACCTTTGTCCATTTCATGAGGTGCATACATGGATCATCCCGCTTGTCATATTTGTCTTTTAACAACATTTGAGGCTTCCCAAACCATATGCACAATATCCTACTGCATTCACGCTAGTCCTCGAAACTTTTTCGGTACTACTCCTAAGTTAACGGTGCATGGTATTGCTCACGTGAAGTGATACTTCCAATCCAGCCACCAACGGATTGGTCGACCCATGTTGGTGAAGGCGTGGTTCACAAATAGCATAGTCGTGTGAACCAGAAAACATGAAAGATATGATGATGAAGACAAACACACTCTAGGCTTAAATACGCCCACTGAAAAGAAATGAGTGAAAGTGCATGACATGCACTCTATGGACTTGCCATGGTGTTGTGTTGCACTGCATGCAAATGTTAAGCATACACATTCTATTGATTATAACATGTAAGAAAATGTGAGAAAGGTAGACCTCTTACGTCGTACAAGTGTGCTTGCTATGTAAGATTCCTCCAATGTAAGAGTGATGGGATCATGTGATTCAAGTGGAGGAAGAAAAATCTGGGTGTTTGGTTGATCTTCAATGCGAAACAGAGAGTGATGATGAGCCTCGCATGTTTCAACAATTTCCTGATCAGAAGTGAAACCAACCTCAGGACAACGCAGACCTGACATAACCATCAGCTTAGGCTGAAGTGCCTTAATAGCCTACAGGGTTTCGACTTCATCGACAGGTAGATCATCGGAGACCAGTGGCTTAGACAGATTAATAATGAGTGAATCAACATCGTGATCAAATGAAGAAGTACAAATATCACGACAACCACGATAAAAAAATTCAGAATGTTCGTCGGCATCCTCATGATTTGATGAATCATGTAGACGGGTAGATGAGAAGCAAGAATGTTCACCCTCTGTGTTTTAAGAAATTATAGATGACAAATTAGATAGAATTTTAGAGGAAGATGTGTCCTCTCCGTAATGTAATGACAGAATGACATCTAATATGTCCTATGAATGATCGGAAGTAGAAACATCTGGAAATGAGTTTTCACAAGGGAAGTAAAAAATGGTAGAATCACAAGGGATCTCAGGATAGAGTGGATGAGACACGTGTGGAAGGGAGTAATCCTTCACCTCTGGTTCTTCTTTAGATTCCCACACACACTCATCATGAATGATAGCGTAGGTTGGTTGCACAACACCAACTCCATCGAGAAATTGATCCTCATTCACAACACGTGAGGAGTCTGGAATAGAAGAACACAAGACAATACAATATGGAGGATCAATGGAATGTGAGGAAATAGGTTGAGGGAACAAATACACGTGATAAACAACAGGCTTTCAAGCCAAATCTGCACAGATATCAAGAGCAGGTGGGGTAGGAGGATGTGATATTTCAACAGATGTGTGCGCACCTTCTCCCACCTCACACTGTGGACCTAGCGCTGTTTGATGAGAAGAGGATGGAAAGTCGCTTGTGACAAAAACATCTTCTATCTTAGATTTGGCAGCTCTATCACCGAGGTATGTTGGGAGGGGTTTGAATGATTCCAGGAATTTGGATTTTCGGATATGTAAAGAAGATACTCAAATCTTCCATCGAGAAATTCCCAATCAATTTCATCTTCATGAAATCGGTATGAAAGATTACAAAAGTATGTGTGAAACTGTTCAATGAATTCATCAGGTGCTTTACATAATTTCAGAATTTCTTTATTGAGTGCTTTATGGTCAAAATGATTGAAAGCATAGTCTATCTTTGTGACCAGATGAGAAAGAGAATGAATAGATTTTTTGGGCATGATGGCACACTAATGCATTGGTGCCCTTGAAGCATGTAGGCGAACAACGTGTAGGTCATGTCATATTCAAATATTTCATGTCATTCATAGGAGCCTACAATGATGACTGCGTGTCTGACCAAGGCTACTTGGCCTCCACCATCATATGTTTTATGTGACAGGTTATCCCAGAGCTCTTATGAGATTGTAAAGTTGTTTCCATAAGATATACACTCCAGAAGAGAAACTCTGTAGCTAGTCATGATAGGTATGAGGGGATTCAAAATGGATGTGATAACTCATCTTGTCATCTGGCCCTCCTTCTAGTGCCAAAATGTTGATAGTGCTGTCCCTGCCAACTAGACCTCATACCATTTGGTGTAGGAGTCCTAGTAGAGGGTTGTACAATATTTCCTTGACTGAAGTTGTGCGTAGAGGTAAGTAGGATTTCCTTGTTGGTAGCAAGGGTGTGACCAGTGTAGCAAGCCAAGGAAGGTGCATGAAGGGTTCTAACACAAGGAATGGGGAATGAGTGTGCCCCTTAGAAACCTATGGAAATATGGAGCCTGAAAGGGAACACACGAGAAAAGATACATCATAGGATGCGAGGTAGATTAACAAACGATCCAAAGTGATGGTTAAACCAACAACAAATCTCGATAAGATTCATACATACATATATAGAAAAAGTCCATACATACATGGGTAAGCAAATCACTACATATATCATTAGATTAATCAAGATAGTTGAACTACAATAACAACATATGCATGAAACATGCTGGCTTTGTTATATTAAGAGTGAAAGATCCAATCATACAATACAAGCATGACCAACCACTAGTTCCTACAATGGAACATTACAGTCATTGCCACCTACTCCTCTAAAGATATGTACTAGCTCTGCATTGTGGAGAAGCCAAGGCTCATTCAAATACACTCCAAGCTTTATCTAAGATATACTTATAAGAAGCTTGGTTCCCAACAACCTGTATAATGAGTTATGAGGTATTATAAATAGCAAAGGGTGGGGAGACCCTTGACATTCCCCTTTGTGACTCTTCACCTACCCTCATGACTCTTCAACTACTACATGACTGTCACATTCTACTATCGACACTTATTCTTTCACTTTTACAAGATGTTACATTACAATCTGCACATGTAACCATGTGAGACAAAATAGGCTTGAGTAATCCATGCAAGACATCACTAAGATTCAGACAGCTGTGGGAAGACCAACTCTTCGACATCCTCATGATGATCAACAGTGGCGAACTGATGCCAAGCTTGGTAGTCCGTGATGGTGTCTGTTTACTCTTTGGTGATCCTTCTGAAAGTGAACTCTTGCCTCCATTGCATCCAGGTACACTATTTTGGCACCTCTGTCTAACTCATATGTTAACATGTGCATCATAGGCTTGAGTGTAGCTGGACCAAAAACATAATGATGCATAGTGTCTGTGTCGATCTCCAAGTGTGCATTGGTGGCTATGTGCATCAACTCTTCAAAGTACATGTCGAACTCCAATCGGACTTGGTTCTTTGTCTTTGCCTCAGTGAGGGTGCCAATAGATGGGATCACAAGCATGCACACAATGACATCCATGATCTTGAGCACCCGTGCATGTGATCGACAACATTTCTTACCCTATCTGCTCTGTGTGAGCTCCTGGGATGGGTTTATAACTTGTATGGGGGCAGTTTCATCAATCTATGCATGGTGTGCCTCCTGATGTACCTATTCCTATTGCGCTTCCTTCTCTCCTCTGCACAACTCCTATTCTTCCCTGAGTTGCCGCTTCGACTCCTGTAACTCCTTCTCTGTTTCCTCCATCCTCTATTTCTCTCTTTGCCTTTGCACGATCCTCTTGTCACGCTATTGCCTCTTAGCATCAATCTCCAAAGCTTCTTTCATCACAAGTGGATCTGCTTTGAACTTGCAGCTTTGCTCCGCTTCTACATTATCAACAACCTTCCTCTTGCATTTTTCATGCGCATGTCTTCTACCCTCTACTACGACTCTTGGTGATGCTGCTGCCAATTCATCTTGATATCCTTGTATATGAACAACTTGGCATCTTCATAGATATGCAAGCTCATAAACACTTACTCAAATGCATGTCCAGTTGCGCTCTTAACGGTGTCCTTTGACCTTGCTCTCTTGGAGCCATTGTACCTGTACTGCTGAGAGGCATACAAACACTTGTGATGCTTGGAGACATAGCAACACTCATGAAAAGTAATCTTTCAGTTGAAAACCAAAACAAATTTGAGGGTTGACATGTAACATACCCGTGTGACTAACTGTGAAGATTGCGCAATTTTCAGTAGGAGGCTAAGAGACTGACTACCAAAACTACACAAGGCACAATCTGAGCTATCAGGAGGCTGAATGACTACCGGAACTGCGCAATGCACAGTCTAGCCTAGCCTGCTAAGGGCTGAAACTGCGTAATGCACAACGTTAGTCAGCAGTGATATGAAAATGAGCAACTACATTGCTCAATTTCTAGGGCCAGCAAGGCATTGCCTCCTAGAATTGCACAATGCAAGCCTGGAGGGAAGTGCTGGGCCATATTAGTGCAATTTATAGAGGTAAGGCAGAGCCTTCACTTCCAAAAATGTTCATTGCTAGCCAGGCAAGACAAGGTCCCGGCCAAGGCAGCCTAGACCCATCGACGGGTGACTGAAAACATGAAAAATGTGAATGCATGGTGAAGCTGAGTGTGAACAAGAGTGAATGATCATGCATGCAAACAATGAGTGCAAGATTTAGAAAATGGGAAAACAAGCATGTTTGTGAGCAGGTCGCCGCAACAACGACCGTTAGTGAAGAAACAATGTCATGCATAAGACAACAATGAGATGTAGTGAAAAGATGAAACAATGCTTTTACAAGCTAACATGCATCAAAATGACAACAAGAATTCATTTAAACCAAGAAAATAAAACTTACACAAAGCGAAATACAAAAAGTGATAGAAAAGAAGCAAACAACATGAAAAGCAGACTTACTTGGAAAAAACTGAGCCGAATGTGCCGAAGACTCCTAGATGTGATGTGGGATGTTAAAGCTCCAAGATCGATGTGAGGAATGAGCTTTGTAATGTCGAATGAATAAATTTTGATAAGATCGAGACTATGACATGCATGCCACAAATCTAGGAAAAAGCGACACTTGGTGGGAGGTTTCTAAAATCTCTTTTGCATGTAACCTCCAGCTGCTAAATATGGATCCCTGAAATCTAGGGATGTTTTATGTTTTTTTTTTTAATTTTTCGGGAAAGGCAGCCCATGCATGAAAATCAGGATTGCTCGTTCCTGGAGGGAACAAGTCAACTTGAAAGCACATGCAGTAGTCTGCAAGCTTGGGGATGAAATTTTTGCAATTTTCGAGCTGAACAAGATTGGTTGTCCCTCATACATTACACAATTTTTGGACTGAATCCCTGGCTGTTAGTCAGAATTGTGCAATTCCTGAGTTGAAGCCTAGTGTCAGGCTAAACTGCACATTTTCCAGAGGGAAGGTTGCATGACTGGATTGCTCATTTCTGGAGCCCAGCTAAATTGTGAAATTTCTGGAGGGAAGGCTGGTTCCCCTCAAGGATTGTGCAATTTTAAAGGTGAGCATATCAACCAGAAAATTGACCAAGTCTGGAATGACAGCCTTCAGTGGGAGACAAACAAGTTGACATGCAAAGGCTGGAAGGCCACTGAAACTTAGTTGAAGCCTATGTACTTACTTAGTGCAAGACATGTTGTTAAGGATGGTTGGTAGGGAGGCTCCAAAATGAAGCTGAGGCAAAATTTTGGAGGGTTGTTGTAGCTGCTACAATAGGGAATCAAAAGCCTTGTTGGTTGCCCAGTCAATGGGGGAGAAACTTAGGCGAGCAAGTTAAAACCAATCATTCTGTAATCAGGCTCTGCCCCCCCTACCCCCCCCGCACACACACACAAAGATGTAGCATTGGGGACTCGGATGATGTGTTCTGGTGGTCCCCACCCCATAGATGAAAAATGGGGAGTGGGTTGGATTGCTAAGATAAAGCACTAGGGTGATGTGGAGGATTGTCGTCGTGTAGCGATGGGGACCGAGATGACATGTTCTGGTGGTCCCACTTGGGAGATGAAAAAAGGGGAGTAGTTGGGATGTGCTGAGATAAAGCACTGGGCTTACATGGAGGACCTCTGGGATGCAACAATGGTGGGTGAGGCCTCAAGGATGGTTGGTGACCTTTGTTAAATAATCCAAATGTTGTAGGGACAAAAGATACAAGGCAAAACAAATATTATTATCCCAGATTCTTCTAATTGTACCAGAGGATTTAGATTAGTAGTAACACCACCCCATGGGGTAAGTTGGTGTGGTTGTTACATCAAGGATCAATTGAAACCTCATCTCACTGAAAAAGGCATTGCATGGCACATGTGGGAAGATCTGAAAGTGTTATTTCAGAACAAGAACGGAAATCATAAGATGTTATTGAGAGAGAATCTCAGGGACATCAAGATGACATGTATAAAGAACGTTGTTGGATTAGGGGGTCCTGAACTAGGTTCAGGGTTAGCTATGCCAACCAACAAAACCCTACACTACTGGCCCTTTCAACAACAATCCGTGTAGTGCAGGCTGTAGTCTCACCCAAAGCAGTATGGGGTAATGCAAGAACCAAATTTTTTCATCTAGAGACTAGTGTGATATCTTTCAATGCCTTAGATCTGCCTTCGTGCAGATCGATAAACTCTTGGGGCACGTTTCTACAAATTTTTAAAACAGCCTTCAGACCTTCGTGAAGGTATACAATCAGTCCTTGTGGACCTTTAACAATCAATTTTCCTACTTACGTGCATCAGAGAGTAGTCCTAAATTAGTGTTTGCGCATATTTACTTAAGTCATTAGTAAACATAAGAGGAATCACCAAAGTCTTCATGAAAGTATTTAAACATACATTGCATACATTATTAAGACTTATTCAAGAAGATCATGTAACGTTCAATCAATATCTCATAAAACAAGTCATTCTTCAACAGCTTATAACATTAACAGAGATAAATAGAAATACTCAAGAATCCTTCAGAAAACTGTCTTTATTGATCTTCAAGTCAAGATTGTAGATGCACTCAGATGCAAACTCTTCCTAGGCCTCTGCGCACTCAGCTACGAAGCCTTTCTTTCCCTATCTAAGCGTAGGAAGCAGAGCCTTCCTTCCCTAGCTCCTGTCCTAGACTCTTTAATCAACCCAATTCTCTATCTTTTCTTCGTCCAGTTCTTCTCTACTACTGCCGTAGACTTTATAAGACACACCTATTTATAGAATTTTCATAAAATGCAATGGTTTGCGTACCATGGGTGAATCTCATAACCAAATCAAAACTTTACATAAAACAAGGGGCTAAGCACTTTTGACTCCTATTCATCTATGCACTCCACATCCACAAACCACGAAGACTTAACATTATTTACAAAATTGTACCAAAATTTGGGTTATCTTAACCCCAAACTAAGCCATGGGACCCCATCCCAACAAGCTCCCAACACAAAGATTGTGACTCACCCTCGAGTCACTCTGCTGGCACCACGATCTTCCTACGAAGATCCTCCAGCTCCACCTTGATTACTGCAACTTCAACAATGCTCTGTGCCACTTCTTGTTGAACCTCGAACAATTTTTCGGTGGCTAGGCCTTCTACTACCATGCTCATCATTTTCTGTGTCTGCTATAGTCCCTTAAGCTTACCCTGAATGGAAGCCTTGACCTAATAAGCCTCCTCCAACCAAGGCTACAATGGGCCTTTAGCAAGGCCTCCTTCTGCACTTCCTCTACCTATGCCAATAGCTGTTTTCCTTCTCGTAACTTGGAAATGTGCTGTGCTAGTGCTAAGGTATGCATAGCTTCCTTGACCTTATCATGTTGGCGTTGCAACCCCCTTACCTCTGTGTTCAATTTCTGCAAGTTTGGATCCTCCTGTAGATTGGTCACTAGCTCCATAGCCTGCTCGAAAAGTTCCCCACAGTCAGTGACTGTGGCATCCAAGGTATCCATGCCTTCCTTTATTGCAATTTCGCACTGCTCTTGGACCTCAGGCGGAGTGGTGGGCTGAAAATTCAACTACAACTCTGCTATCTTCATGTTGAACTCAAAAGCTACTCATCCAACTTTTGCTTGGGCCCCACACACACCACACCAGTGACTAAGTTTCTGATTTTGGCTTTTGGTTATGCATCCTCTGGGATGTGAAGCTCAGGAACTGTCTTGCATGCCTCCACTACTACTGACTCCAGACGTGAACTATGCACCTGAAGTGCATCCTTTTCCTTCAGAGCCTGCATCTTTTCAGTGAACATTTTTTCATTGTTGACTTTGTACTCACTTATGAGGTTGAGGGTGCCCTACTCCTTGGTTCTAAATTCATCTACCACCCCCTTATGAAGTGCATGGAGGGTTTTGTTGGAGAGTGCCACTATGATGCAGGAAAGTGTTCCCTCTGCGGATAGAGGCAACCCCTTTAGCCCTAGAGTGGGTCTAGTCACAAACAAGGACAAATCAACAATAGCATTCCTTAAACAATCAAAGTTGGAGGCCTACCTCAACCAGTGGTCGATGGAGTTCCATTGCATTGCTCCAGCTTTCGCTTCCTTCTCCTCAACGAGTGATCAACCTGAAGCAATGCAAAGGAAATACAACAAAGCACGTAACCAGAAAACAACAATGATCTATTTACTCACAAAGTCAAGAAGTCACGAGCTATCAAGTAAATTACATACAAGACTTAGGAAAACATCATTGATTGCATTAATAATGAAATAAGAGTAAGTTTACAACCGGAGTCTTGACGTTGCAAGCCTTCTCAGAGGGATCCAATCAGCAAGTTCTTCAAGCATTCACTCTTTGAAGATGGATCTCCCAACACACAAAGTCTATCTCTCTCACTCACAAGTTTTTCATCAAATCAAGGGCACTTCACAACCTTCCACAAGCTATCAACACTCTCACACTTATCACACCCACACTAGCTATCTATCAAAAGCACTAACAACATTGCTCAATCCAAGAATTTACCAACTAAGTAACTACTAACTAGCAGATCATAGCCATGGTGAATGATTTTATAGGAGGAGCCTCCATGAAATGAGGGAGAGGGAGCTTATCCTCAAGGGAGGTTTCATAAAAGGTGGAACCACCATCCCAAAGGCGGAAAGGCGACCCAAAATGACCCAACAACCAACTCTAGAAACACCCAAAAGGCCGATTGTTTGAACTAATTCGCCCAATCTGGATCATCGCGAGTTTATAACTGAGCCTTAACACTGACATCGCTAGCGAGCAGTGTAGCCAGTCAGATCATCGCTAAAGATCACAAGTAACCTTGCGTTGGAGCATGAAACTGGACCATTGCGGGAATCAGATGTACTTCTGCGTTGGCAACACGGCTGGACTATTTATGAGCGCCCTTCAGTGCATATATTAAGTCCATAGTCACGATGAGGTAGATAACTTAGGAAAAGTGGGTCAATTGGCAGCATAAGAGAGCATTTGTTCAGTATGAGCATGTTTGACTTGGACACATGACATAGTATATGGACTGGGAGTGACATCACTGAAAATTACTGTGTAACAGCCACTATATTCAGTCCTATGTCCTTGATTGTACTAAGTATAATACAATCCTCATCAAACTCTCTGCGAATGAACTTGTCTGGAAACGATATAGTTATGAAATCCAGGGTCCTTACTAGCTCTGTTGCTTGGCTTGTCCCATGTGCCAGGTTTTCTTTCTTCACGCTCACTTGTCCAACACCCACCTATGTTATTCTTGTTTATATCTGTAGATCGCATAGATCCTTTGGACGCTCCCCGACATCTGCATTTATTTATGCTCAAACTACTTCAACACTTATGTCATAGTATCCCTGACTTTATCGCCGATCTCATCAAGATCTCTTTCTGTCAACACCATGGGATCAACCTGTGTTTTATCAGATTTCTGCTTTTTCGTGTTCCACCCTTCTACTCCTTGCTACGTCTTTTCAAAATAAATGGGGTGCTATTCCCCTCATCACCTCTGCTGCCTTATCTCTAAATCTCTTCTTCCTCTGTCTCCGGAGAAGGTGACTTATCACCTTTCTATGGCTCACACTGTTCTTTTTCCGCATGCTCCTCAACAATGCATTCTTTCTCTGTGAGGACCTTTTTCTACAACTTTCTTCTTTAGCTGTTCTGTGAGGATACACACATCTTGCTTAACTGCTTCCTTTCTTTTCTGCGCAATAGAACTTCCCACTCTCGTGCTTGTTTTGACCTCTAATTCTGATGGAGCACGCCAAGCTGTAGGCCATGATGCTACAACCTCCTGCACATCCGTATTTGACACCAAATAGGGAAACTGGTGCCATTTCTGCTCTGGATCCTTCCATGCTTGGATATAGACTCTGTTGGGTAGCGATGCCCCACGTAAGGGTTTTGGCACTCAAAGCCCACAATTTTGGGTAATAGTATGGTAAAGGCTTCGCGAGGTGCTAGGAGCACGAATTGTAATGAGTCAAGTCAAAGGGTTGTCCACTTAAAAATAATGTAAGAAAATAAAAAGTGAGTCAGCCTTCCCATGGTCCGTGGACCATGAGAATGCATAAATAGAGCAAGGCTCTTAGGCTAGAAGTCAGTTTTTGGGTTTTAGATCTAAATGTTATGGGTTTATGAAGGCAATATTCTCTCTACATTTGTAAGTTCGAGTCAAGGGTGTTGGTAAATAGATAGAGGCTCTGCAGCTGTGTGCGTAGAGGCCTAGAAGAGTTCGCAGCTGTTGGCATGGACCCCTACAACGGAGCGCACGAGATGGATCTGGTTGTATTAGAAAGGAGATAATTAAAGATAAGAACTTTTGAATCATTATGTGCTTTATCGTGAATATATCTGTTTCTTATGTATTGAATTTATGCATATTTATGATTGCGTGTACTAGTTGTTACTGTTAAATGTTTGCTTAAAGACCTTAAGAGGTAGATCAGATCTATAATAAACTCGTTAATAACAAAGCACCTAGGCGCGGATCTACACAAAACCCTGAGAGCAGTACAAAGTAGCACGAGAGTGTAGATAAGTTCGCGACCCCATCCAGACCACATCAAGACATCCCAAGGGTGCAAAAACCTGGTTCCAACACCCTCCCCTGCTACCTCGGGTGAGACTTCAGTCCGCACTCCACGAACTGTTGCCGAAGGGGCTAGTAGCATGGGATTTGTTTGGATAATAACTCTTCCGAACCTTATTCAAGCCCCTATAAGCCAACAAATGGTTCTGTTGCTGGGATCAGGATCTGCCTAAGGGATGTTTGATATCAGAACACTAAAACCCTATGAAGAAAGAGAATGAAGATTGGCTGGATTAGAAATTGCACGAGTATGTGGTACAGGAGAATAGAAATCCATGGATATCTGAGGAAAGGTGGCTGGATTACTACATATACACAGAAATCCACGAGATCTTCTTCGCGACCTTCTTGTTGGAGATGTACGAGTGGATCGCGAGGCTAGCTGACAACGTGGGAAGGTGTAGACTTGATCAACCAATAGTGTGGACTCCCGAGTTGGTGCGCGGGTGTGAGGCATCTGAAGATAAAATTGCACGGGTAGTAGATCATTGGCTGGATCGAATAATAAGAGGAATTATCACCGAATTCACGATAGACACAACTGTGAGTTACAACGAAGTAGAAAGGTGATTTCTCCAAGGACCGCAGGGTAAGTACATAAAATCATTGAATACTTGGATTAAAATTCTATTGTTTGAAAAACAGGTTACGCGCATCCATTGATTCTAGGGTAACGAGGAGCAGAAGAGGCTATCGAGGGACCGAAGGATTAGAAAACAGTCCTCTGATTTCACTTTCGCGAGAAAGCGAGGAGGAGCTCACAGGGTTCTCTTTGAGAACCGCAGTCCAATTGATAAAGCAGCACATTCCACTAATACCGCCACTGTCCACACCATCACCTACTTCACCTACATCAAACCCATCTTCACCTACCCCACCTACGCCACCACCGAGGGTTGGAATGGTGAGTGCGATCAAGTTGCCGGTATTTAGAGGCATAGGAAATGAGGAACTAGGTCAGTTTTGGTTCGTGGTAAAGGTTTTATGGGAAGCCCAAGGTGTAATGAATGATAACATTAAAAAGGCTACTTCGGTTAGCGCACTACAGGACCGCATGTTGATGTGGTATATAAAGTACTCGAGCAATCAACCGAATGCGGGAATAGCAACGATTTAGGATGCATTGAACAAAGAATTTAGCCAGCCAAAATCAAAGATGCAATCAATCATCGGGTTCAAGGAGATCGTGATGTTACCTAGTGAAACCCGTGGGATCTGGATTAGAGATTGAAGAGTACAATCTATGAGGCTAACATGACGTTGAAGGATGCACAACACTGTGCATGGTTTGTGGCATCTTTGACACCACATCTGAGGATGGTGCTGTCACAGTAAAAGATCTCAACCCAAGTTGAAACATTAGAGACAATGATGAGGTTGCATGAAACTCCAATATAGGATCCGGGGTAGGGAGTTCAACAAATCCATGCGCAACTACAAAACATATGCTTAGAAATGCAAATTTTGAACCAAGAAAGGGAATCCCAAATAGAGGCGTGTATAGAAGTGGAGTGTATCAAATGCAAAGGTCAAGGGCACGACAAGGACCACTGCCCCGTATTCACAAACTATTTGGCGGGAGGGGGCTTAATGCCATTAAGGCTGGAGGTACAAGCGAGGCCAAGTGAGGCGCCTGCGCTTTGGTGCACAATTTGCCAAGTAGGAGGAAAGCACACAACAGACAACTGTCATCTATTGCAAAAGTATACCCAGACTCCACAACAACTGTATTGCAACTTTTGTAGATAAGTGGGTCACGACGAGCGAAAGTGTCGAAGCCACGAGCTAATGATGGAAAGGACCCCAACCTATCGAATGAAGGCTAAGATGTGGAGTTTTGACCCAACCATGGGGCCGTGTGGTGGATCCCAAGGACGTGAATGAGGGAGAGGAGGAATGGGACCAGGACGAGGGTGTAGATAGCTGATCTCTTATAATTGCGGAGAGCCGAGGCACTACGGTCATGATTGTACTAACCCGACGAGAATATCTTGCCTGTACTATGAGTAGTTTGAACATGAAATGGTATAGTGTCCAATGCTGATTGCCCAAATGCATGAAAAGGGGGTACTACATGCTAGCTCAACTCAAAATATGCAAATGATGAGGTCTGAGCCATGCGAAGAAGATCCCAACGTAAACATGGTATTAAGGAGTGGTGCAACTACAGAGGGGATGCGAGGAAATAGTCCAGAGAAGATGTGAAGGAACCCGAATGTGAGGTGGAACATGTGAAGGGGACGTCTAAGGAAGCTAAGAATAGATTCACGGAAGTCTCTACTCCAGGTAGTAGGAATCCAATTGAGCTGCGAATGGATCCCTCGATTCTTACTACCTTTTCAGAGACATGTATGAAGTTGCTATGCTAAGGAAGTTAAAGGACTATAAGATCTGATCACAAGGTGCATGGGATCAGGGGCGCTACGCATAGTCTAGAAACTAGGAAAACATGCTTTGTGCACCAGGCGGGAAATGCGAATGACGGTGAAAATCAATGAATATGAGATGGTTCAGGTCATCCTGGATCTGGGGTCAGATGCAAATGTATTGCCTAAGCAAACATGGGTGTTGGCTTATTGGGCCTTGACCCAGGTTTGGAAGAGTTATTAGCCAAACAAATCCTGCAGCTACCAGCCCTTTCAGCAACAACCTAAAGAGCGTGGACTGAGGTCTCACTCGAGGTAGCATGGGAGGGTGCTGGAATGAGGCTTTTGCACCCTTGGGATGTCTTGATGTCGTCTGGAGGGGTCGCGACCCGTTCTGTGGCCTCGTACCACTGGGTACTACTATTGGGCTCTTGCGTAGATCCGTGCAGACACACTGTCTTATTAATCAAACTATTACAGATTTGAGCCTTTTATTACAATATTTAAGAAAACATTTGAACTTAAAACCCCATGCACACAATTATAACAGATGATGCATAAATTCAGAATATAAGCAATAACCGGATTCGCAAGGCAACACATAATGATAAAGAAATTCTTATCTTTATTGATCTTCGTTCCAATACAACCAAATCCTCCCTGCACACTCAGCTACAGGGGTCCGTGTACATAGCTGCGGACTCTACCAGGCCTCTACACACACAGCTACAAAGCCTCTATCTACTCACGCCCACCCTTGACTTGGACTTACATACGCAAAAAATATTGTCTTCATAAACCCATAGCACTAAGATTCATCCAAAACCCAAACTGCCTTCTACCCTTAGATCCTCACTCTATTTATACATTCCCATGGTTCACAAACGATGGGCAGGTCAACTTACTTCCTATTATTCTATATTATTTCTTGGGTGGACAACCCTTTGACTCAATCTATTACATTTCGCACTCCACATAATTTGGAGATTTACAATATTATTATCCTTACTTATAGGCTTTAAGCCCCAAAACTGTTACGCGGAACCTCTGCTACCCAATAGTGCCCCAACACAATCATCGTGACTCGTCTCGAGTCACTTATTGGTGAAGCGATATGCACTACCTAGGCTTCACGGTTCACCTCCCTGTGAGTGACACACTTCATTCTGCTGCTCCCTCTTTGTCTCCTGCAACACTTCTTCCAACTCCTGCTCCATTGTCTGTACCAATTCTCGCAATCGATAATGCTCATTCTACTCTACTTGGTTAACATAGAACACCCCCCATAGGATTTTAGCTCTAGCTGGGGTGTCGCATATGGGAAATTCTCGTACCAACGCAGCCATTTTCTAATTTCGTATCTTCTATACGCACTATCTGCTATAGCTTGTGTTGCAATTTTTCAAGACCATTTCTGCTGTCCGCGAGATCCCAATCTTCAAGGTGAAATAGAGACGACTTGTTAACTGCAATTCCACCATTTGTATCTGTATTTACAGCTTTTCCCTTATCTTTTATGGTTCGCCGACCAACCCATGGGTGAGGCAGTGGCATCGAGACCAGTTATGCTTTGTGTCTATAAATTTCTAGCACATCCCCTACCATCGATGTTGAACTCTACGCGGTGCCTGCAGCTGTCAACACCGTACTCTTCAGAAAGCCTTGCATCTCCATTGGCCATATCACCACCCTTGGGCTTACTCCTTGAGCGTAGATAATGAATAGTTCCATAGTAGCAGGAAGGCACAATAGCTTGCTATTCTTAGAAGTGCAACTCTTTCGGTGGATTCCCCCCTATGATTTATAAGCGTTTCAAAATTCAAATTCGTTAGCTCCCGCCTTTCCTGGTACCCTCATGTTAAGCCTACGACAGATTGTTCTAGATTTGGTTCGTATGCTGTCTCTTAATTGCCCACTGCCCACTCCCTTTTTCCATAACTTAGACATCTTGTCATGAATAGTGACAACAACAGTCACTTCTCTACTTGTCGACATAGCAGCGCAGCCCTTTCCGCGTAACTGCGACCATTGTAACAGACCAAATCTACGCGCACCTCGGTTTTCACACAACTTCCCCCCAGACTGCTTTAACATCCCACACTCTCTTTCAACTGGCTGGAGTGGTGAGACTATCCTTCAGTTGGCTAGTCAGGCAGTCGACCCACCTGTGTAGAGCTTTAGGCGACTGCCATTTACTCTACTCGAGAAGGGGTCTCCATTGAGCTTGGCAAGCTAGACCGCGCCTCCATCTATAACTTCTTTGACTACATAGGGTCCCAACCAATGCATTCAGATCTTGCTTAGGAATTTCTCGAACTTGCTGTCATATAGTAATACTAGATCATTCTCCTTGAAAGTGCACACCTTGATATCACGATCATGCCACGCTTTCTCTCGCTGCTTCTGTACCTGCTGATGGAATCCTGCCAGAAATCACTCCTCCTCAAGTTCCTCCAGTTGCGCAATCCTTTCTTCCAAAGCCCCGTGATCTGCCATGCCTGTCTCCACCGCTATTTGTAAACTAGGTACAATGTATTCCATTGGCATGATAGCTTCCTTGCCGTAGACTAACCGGAAAGGTGTCTGGCCTGTCAACTTCTTGCACATTGTTCGATATGCCCATAGCACAGCAGATATGCACAAATTCCAATCATTTCGCTGCACATTGCTGACCTTGGTCAATGTTGTCTCTAAAATTTTGTTAAATGTTTCAACGGTCCCATTTGCTTGTGGATGGTATGGCATACTCTATTGATGGTATATTTGAAATTCCTCAGTGAGCGCGCTGATAGTCTCATTTAAGAAATGTGTTCCATGATCGCTCATTAGAATTTTTTGACATCCAAATCGTGTTAACACATTCTCAAACAAGAATTTCGCGGCTGTAGCGGTCATGCAGTCTTTAACTGGTTGTGCTTCCGCCCATCGAGTCAAGTATTCTATCGCCGTGATGATATACCGTGCCCCTGTCTTTCTTGGAGGTGTGATAGGTCCCACAAAATCGATCGTCCATTTCTCAAAAATTGCAACGTCATCTATGGCTTGAGAAAAATTTCATTCCTTCGCGATGGTTTCCCAGTCTGTTGACATAGGTCACAGGCCTGACAGTACGCTTTCAAGTCTTGATGTAGATTTGGCCACCATAGTCTCGCATGAAGAATATTTTGTGCTGTGGCGCGACCCACATAATGTCCTCTTGTAACCCCCCCATGTGCTTCAGCCAGGATTTGTCCTCACTCGAATTTAGGTACATATCTGCATAATATTTTGTCGTTGCCCATTTTGTAGAGGTGCCCTACAATAATAGTAAAGTTTGCTGTGCATATCACCAATTCTTTCTTCTGTTGAATGAAATACCTCTGCAGCGTGGTTCTTGTGGTTAAGAAGTGGATTATATCCTCAAAATGGCCATCTACAACGCGCACTGCATACAACTGTGCATCCGGTAGTGCTTCCTCTAAGTTTGTGGGCTCTTCACCATTCTCAATTTGGGACAGGTGATCTGGGCCTGCCTTTAGATGTCCCAGATTTACGATGAATTCAAAGTCATATTCTTGAAATAATAGAAACCACCTACAAATGCGCCCCCCCCCCCCAACACAGGCTTATTCACTAGGTATTTTAGCACAGAGTGGTCAATATACATCTTGAAGTGTCCTCCGAGTAGATACTGGCGGTATTTTTGGAGCGCGTATACCATCACCAATCCTTCTCGCTCAGTAGCGGAGTAGTTCTTCTCAGCTTTTGACAGTCGCTGACTTGTGAACACGATCAGATGATCAATTCCCTCCACTCCTTCTTGAGTGAGTACCACGCCCAATGCGACGCGTCAACGTGCACATGAAATTCGATGTCCCATTTTGGAAAGGCCAATATACGGGCTGATGCCATCTTTTCCTTCAGCGTTTCCAGACTTTTATTACATTCCTCATTCCAGCAATAAGTAGCATCCTTCTTCAGCAATTGTTCCATTGGTGTCGTGATCTGTGCATAGCTTTTTATGAACTTCTGATAGTAACCAGTGTGTCCCAGTGTGGCACACATTTGTTTGACACTTCGCGGTGCTTGTAGATTGAATATGAAAACGATCTTCACCAGATCCACCATCAGACCTTGCTTACAAACCACATGGCCGAGAGGGTTCCTGAAGGGGATGAGGAAAGTACACTTCTTTAGGTTTAGCACAATCTGGTACCATCGGCAAGTATCCAACATTAACCGTAAGCTCGCGGTATGTTTCTTAACTAGCTTGAATACGATCCAATCATCAAGATATACCTCTAAGAACTTGTGTATAAATTCCTTGAATGAAGCTACCACAACGCATGAGAATATCGCTGACGCATTCTTTAGTCCAAAGGGCATCACTGTATACTGAAAATAGCCCCATTTGGTAGTGATCATGGTTTTACTCCTATCCTCTACTGTAATCTTGATCGGGTGGTACCTCGAGAAGCCGTCCGTAAAGGAGTAGGCTTCCTGTCCTCCCACATTTTCTAGTACCTCGTCTGTAAATGGCGTTAGAAATGGATCGTTAAAACATGCATCATTGAGCTTCTGAAGATCCACGTAGATGCGAATTTCACCTTTTTGTTTTTTCTCCTGCACAACCATAAGACTTACCCAGTCAGACTCCTCCACTGGTTCAATTATTCCTGCTGCAAGCATCTTATCCAACTCTTCACAGACCTTCTCTTTGTATTTTGGATTCAACCAGTAAGGCTGCTGCTTAACTACCTTCGCATCCGGCTTGAGGGTTATCTTCATTATTCCCAGGTCATCGAGGATCCCTTTTAGCTCTGTGGTTTTAGTCAGGAATAAATATTGATACTCTCGCAACAATTCGGCGACCTTTTCCACCATGGAATCGTCCCAATAGTCCCAAAGCGTTGCATACTTTGGCTCTTCCTCTATTTCGATATTTACCAATTTTGTTTTTAGTGGTGCGGTGATGTCTGGATCCTTGATTGCTGGTCCACGAACCTCACGACTCCCCTCTATTTCCAGAATATTAATGTTTCTAGGGTCGTCCTCGTCATCTTCTACCTGTACATTCTAACATTCCAGGGCCTGGCTCACTCTTGTGACCAGTGTGGCTGAACGATTTCTTCTGGTTCCAGTGGTATTTTGAAAATAGAAACCTTCACAAGCTGTAATGCATTGTCCACTGTATCCGTCCATTGATCTTCAAAGAGGAATGTTAACAAAAAGTCTTCGCACAAGATATCCCATTCGTCTGTACATGGTAGAGCTCTGTTTCAGTATACCAGTTCCTTGGAATGACATCCGCGTATGATAAAATAAGTGGACTCACTCTAGTTGAGGCTCTTCTCCATAGGCTTGGACCCATCTCGGAAGGTGCATGCGTGGGTCATTACGTCCATCGTATTTCTCAGTTATTCGTAGTTCTAGCTTCCCAAATCTTATCTACATCATGCGTCTGTAGCCACGCCAATCGTCGAAGGTTCCTTCATGTGTGCCCCACCAATGCGCAGATGTCATGCGTAATGCCCATCTCAACGCATCAGACCCTTGGTGCTCTAGAACCGCACTTTCAAATTTAGTCAGGAATTCATCTACTACTGTTAGCCCATCATACATATGCAGTTCCCGATCCTGAGCTTTGACGCAAGACAACGAATTAGTCATCATATTGCAGTTTAACGTGGTTACTCCGTTCAACCGATTATGCCACCGCTCATCTTCCTCATCTGAATCTTTGGTGCAGGACCCTGCATGGCCCCATGATATTCTCCCTTCCGCAGTCGGATTGACCCATTCTTGATTTCGTGCAGTAATTTTGTAAATACAATCTAATTCATCATCACTTCCTTCGTCGTGCACGGGGTTAGTGTAACGCGGTCCTTTAGCCGGGTCTAGTGGAATGACTATACGGAGTGACTTCTTCTCGAATATCATTTTTCGCTTCTTTAAATTAATAACCCCATTCATATCGGTGGCCCAGTTGATCCCTAACAATGCAGGGTAAGGGCTACTTTCATCCACGATTTCTATTACCTCAAAGTCCGTTTGGGTGCTCACACATTGTATATCTACCGTAATTCCTTGCAGTCTTCCCATGGGCAGGATCTTCTGTTGGTTTGCCATCTGCAATTGAATAGGAGACCATTGTAGTGTGGGATTACCCATGCACTCCCAATTCTGTTTAGGTAGTACATTTGCATTTGAGCCCAAGTCTAGAATGATCTGATCCATCTCATAGTCGCCAGTCTTCGCCATTAATCACATTTCCTGCCTAGTCCGTGACACATCTTTTCCAAAGTTTTGGACCACGTGAGGTTCACCCAACCTATCACACCTAGTTATCAATTCTTGTAATCCTTTAACTGCCCTATTTTCACAAAGCAATTTCATGCATGTCTCTAAAAAGGTAGTTAGCATTGAGAGATCCTTCTCTGGCTTGGGTTGATCCTTACTACCTGGGGTAGAGACCTCCACGAAGCTCTTCCTAGCTTCTAAATCTGTCTCCTTGTGAAACCCAACATCATCCTTGGTTACTTTCCTCTTATCCTCCCCTTTAGCTGCACCACTTCTGAGCACCATGTTTATGTTGGAGTCTTCCTTGTGCAATTCGACCCTCATCATTTGGACGTTCTGCACCGTCGTAGGTTATGCTACCTTCTTCTCAGGTATCTGCGCTATCAATGTAGGGCAATCTATCATTTCATGATCAAACTACTCGTAGTACGTGCACGATATTCTGGTCTAGTTGGTACAGTCCCACGCGTAGTGTCCTGGTCCTATGTAGTTGTAACAGATTAACTACTCGCTACCCCTTCCTGGCCCCATTCCTCCCCGTCCTCGTCCACTTCCTTGGAACCCACTACACGCTATCGTTGCGTCTAGATCATGACCTCGCGCTTCAGTCTGCTTTCTGTAGGAAGGTGACCAGTCCATCAATAATTGATAACTACTACATTCTCGCTCCTCGTGGCCCACCGATCTGCAAAAGTTACAAAATAGCTGCTGGAGGGTCTGGTTAAATGTTGGCAGTAGATGACAATTGTCTATGTTGTGCTTTCCTCCCACCTGATAGATTTCACACCAGAGCGAGGGTGTCGTGCTTGCCCTTGCTTGTGCCTCTAGTCGCAACGGTGTTGGTCCCCCCTTTGCCACATAATTTGAAAATACCAGACAGTGATCTTTATCATGACCTTGGCTTCTACACTTTATACACCAAACTTCTTCCCATGCTTCTGGGCAGGGCGTCTTTTCTTATTTTAACTTCTACATTTCTAAATATAGGTTTTGAATTTGCGCGTGGATTTGCTGAACTCCCAACCCTGGATCCTGTATTGGAGTTTCATGCAGCCTCATTGTTTCCTCTAATGCTTCAGCCTGGGTTGAGATCTTTTGCTCTGATCGTGCCGTCTTCATATGTGGTGTCAATGAGGCCACAAACCACGCGCAGTGTTGCGCATCCGATAGCTTCATGTTCGCCTCGCGGATTGTACTTTTCAATCTTTGATCTAGATACAACGGAGTTTTACCAGGGATCATCATGATCTCCTTGAACCCTATGATCGATTGCGTTTTGGATTTCAGATGGCTAATTCTTTTTGCAATTCGGTCTGGATCTCTGTTGTTCCCGCATTTGGGTGATCACTTGAGTACTTTATATACCATGTCAGCACTCGGTCCTCCAGTGCGATAACTAGTGTTACACAGTAATTTGTCACCGTTGGTCACCGTCCCTGTTACCCCTGTTTTCGTATATTGGAGGACACATTCCGGGACCTGTGAGCAGTGACATAACCTAAAAACATTTGCATTATGTT
>APFE031357241.1:55119-74497 GCA_000404065.3 Pinus taeda | reverse complement strand
ATAATAATAAAATAAAACAATACCATGGGCCAAAACCATGATAACACAATACCGTCGGCTAAATACCAAGGGTTAAACATAAGGAACCCCACGTTTGCGCGCTTTACTACCTTGAAGTGTGTGCACTGGGGTACGCACCTCATGAATGGGTAACCTGCGTGACTGGACGCGGTCCCTGCACAGCGTACCTGCGGGTACACATCTTCTGAATTGTTCTCCTGCGTACTTCTTAATTTTCATCATATTGAGAGCCTTTCCATGGGTGTTGCCATCAAGTACAACATCTGTAACATATAACCTCACCAGAAACATAATGCCAACAGTCTCTATTCAGAAAGGCTGATTTCACGTCCATTTGAAATACTTTAAACTGCTAAAATCTAGAGAGAGCAAGGAACATTATGATGGCCTCAAGTCTAGCAACGTGAGCAAAAGTTTCTTCAAATTCTCTTCCTTCTTGTTGAGCATACCCTTTACAAACAAGCCTGGCCTTGTTTCTAATCACTTCCCCATTTTCATTCAACTTGTTTTTGAAGATCTATTTTGTCCCTATGACATTCTTATCTTTTGGTCTAGGAACCAACTCCCAAGTTTTATTATTTTCGATCTGCTCAAGTTCTTCATCCATTGCCTTGACCCAACATTCATCTTTGCATGCCTCTCTTACATTTTGTGGTTCAGTGGAGGAGAGTAATGCCAAATATCTTGAGGTTTCTACAATTGTTATTCTTGTTTGTATTCCTACCTCTTTTTGCCCCAAAATTTGAGATTCTAGATGATTCTTCTGAACGTACCTGGATGGAGTCTTTTCTTCTATCCTTATTTTTTCTTCAGGCTCCTCATGGGTTTCTTCTTCATAGGTTTCTTCTTCATCATGAATCTGATTTTATGTTGATGGATAGTCCTCATCATCTTCGAAATCTTCAGATCTTACCTGCCTAGGAGTGGTTTCTTCTTCATCAATACTTTCAACAATTTTTTCAAGCCTTTTATTATAATACTTGTATGCTTTGCTGTGGGGAGAGTAACCAAGGAGAATGCCTTCATCTTCTCTAGGTTCAAACTTGCCAAGATGTTCATTAGTATTTTTGATATAGCATTTGCTTCCAAAAATTTTGAAATATTTTACTGAAGGAGTCTCACCATACCAGAGCTCATGAGGGGTTTGAGTGCTGTTCACCCGGACATTTGTTTTGTTGAGAATAACAACTGCAGCAAATTAAGCTTCACCCCAGAAAGTTGCGGGAGTTCCAGAGTCATCAAGCATAGCACGAGCCATTTGTTGAACCGTTTTTTTCATCCTTTCAACTACTCCATTTTGCTGAGGAGTCCTGGCTATAGAGAATTCTCTTCTTATTCCATGTTCTTCACAAAAATTGAAAAATTCATTTGAGGTAAACTCCCCACCTCTATGAGACCTGAGGCATTTAATTTTGTGATCTGATTCGTTTTCAACCAAAGCTTTGAAGGATTTGAACTTTTCGAAGTGTGCTTCATCAGTCCTATCCAAACCATCCTTGAATAGTCGTCAATGAATAATATAAAGTATTCTTCTCCCCGAGGCGACCTTTTCCTAGATGGACCACATACATCAGTATGGACAAGCTCAAGTGGCTTGCTAGTTGATCCTTCCTTCTCAGGGAAGTTAGTTCTGGTTTGCTTCACCAAACTGACATGATTTGCATATTGTATTATCTGGAATTTTGATGTTTGGAAGACCACGAACTGCCTGGTATTTGCATGCTTTACCTTATCTGTGAGAAGCTTAGATCCAAACCTCCGGGCCATAGCCAGTGTTCATCATTCTTGCTCAGATAGCATTGTTGTTGTCCTTCTTTGAATATGTATAAATTATTTGGAGTTCTTATGCCTTTGATGACTGTTTCTCCTGTATCAAGATCACGAACACTACATCCATTTGATCGAAATATTACCTCTGTTCCTTGATCACACATTTGACTGACACTCAATAGATTATGCTATAAGCCATCAACATACATAACATTTCCTGCTTTGAAATTTTCTTTTAAAAGAACAGAACCTTTACCTTTTATGAGTGCAGGGGTGTCTTTTCCAAATGAGACCTTCTTCTCCTTCTCCAAGGCACTATATGACTGAAGTTTTTCTTTATCACCTGTCATATGTTTTGAACATCCACTGTCGATGTACCATTGATTTTCCCGCCCTTCTACATATAAGGCTATACCACATCTTTCTGGTTATGGTTCTTTCATTCTCCATGTTTTGATATTTGAGGCTTGCTCCTTCTGAGTTGCCTGTCGAAACCTGCTCTTGCATTCAGAATCTTCATGACCAAAATTATTACAAATAGAACATTTTATTTCATTTTCAAGAGTAGAAAAGTTATTGTAGGTCCTTTTCATGATCCCAGTCATACTCTATTTTTGAGTTTCTCTAGTCATGATAGTTTTGTATGCAACACATGGAGCTGCTTTGTGTCCAAAGCTGTGACAAGAGAAACATTCGCCATTGAAGAAATTCCTGCGATTATCAACCCTACGGACTGATCGATTGTAGTTTTCATTGACATTCATTCTTGAGGAAAATTGAGAATGATTTACCTGTGGTCTGTTGTAGCTTTTGCTTATCCTTGAAGCAGATTGGCCCTGATTTACTTGGTGATATCTGTTCATTCTTGAAGAAAAATGTCCCTGATTTACCTGGTGAGCAACATTGTGCCTTTGCTGTTGATTGTCAATTTGTTCACTTCTCCTTGCTGCATCAATATAAATTTTGGAGGTGGATGGCTTCTGTGCTTGAGATGCTTCTTCATTATATCCCAGACCTGTCTTGATTAGTGGAGAACACTGTACTTTGATAATCTCATCTAATGTTTCAGAACCTTTAACAAATCTAAGATTAAGAGCTTTAGTTTTCTCAATCTCTTTTTTAAGTCACACTATTTCACATTCTAACTTTTCATGATGTATTCACTTTTAGCCAATTGGAATTGCAGAGTATCAATAATCATATTTTTCTCTTCTAAACTAATTTTGAGTTTAGAAATCTCTTCATAAAGACCTTCTTCATCTATAACATCCATGAATCATCATCTTCAAAAGCCATTAAAAGTCTATACTTATTACCTTGTTCGTCTTCATCACTATTTGAAAATCCATCATTGTCTTCATAAGTGTAATAGCTTTTCTTATTTATATTATGTTTCTTGTTCCATCTAACAGGTTCCTTACCTTTATGAGGACACTTGGCAGCATAGTGACCGACTCTTCCACAAGCAAAACATTTGAAAGGTAACTTACCTCTGAATCTTCCAGCACCCCGTTGAAGGTTCTTGACACAAAATTTGATTCTTCCTCTTCTTCTGACATATGTCCTGAGTCATAAGAATCTCCTTTTCCTAAGGCCTTGAATGTGGCTTCTCTTCTGTCTGATGGTCCCCCTTTCCTCATTTCATAAGCGGTTAGAATTTCGTGTAGTTGTGACATGGTAATTTTCTGTAGATTCTCTTTTTCTTCTATTGCAGAAACTTTTGATTCAAACTTAGAAGACAAAGATCTCAAAACCTTTTCAACCACAACAAGCTCTTTTATTTCTTCACCCAATTTTTTCATAAAACTAGCAATCTCATCTATGTGCAGGAAATAGTTAGCCACACTTTCATCATTGTACATTCTGAGATTTTCATATTGAATTCTGAGGGTTTGAAGTTTTTCTCTTTTTACCTGTTCATCTCCTTCATAGATCAGAACGATCTTGTCCCATATTTCTTTTGTGGTTTTATACTGCATAACCTTAACGAATTCTGATTGAGGTAGACATCCTAATAGAGTATTGACAGCCTTCGCATTAGTTTCAAACTGCTTCTTCTCAGCCGGATCTGTAGGAGTTGCTGAATGAAAAGTGTACCCTATATCTATGATATCCCAGACTTCTGTACCAAGAGATTGAAGATAGGTTGTAACTCTTACCTTCCAATAGACGAAGTTGGTCCCATCAAAAAATTGGTGGCCTGATTGATGCTTCTCTCTCGTAGTTGCTCATGATGATAGATCTTCCTTCAAGCGATCAAAGCTTCTTCTGAAGGACCTACTCTGATACCAAATTGTTGGAAATAATACTGAGACGGGGGGGTGAATCAGTAATTATCTGGTCAATTATTTTCCTTTTTCAAACCCAGAACATATACGCTGCTTCAGTTAGAGAAAACCGCGTATATATGCAACTACAGATAAGGAAACCCGCGTATACCATACAAACTTATAATTTAAAATATTCTACAGATGTTGAACATTAATCTGTGCATTAGGATCATATAAACAGTAACCAAGAACAAAAAAATAGAGCAGAAGACAATCACACACAAGAACACAAGATATAAGGTGGAAACCCAATGTGGGTGAAAACCACCTGCTGCAATATGTCAACTGCTTGATAACTACATCTAACCTATGAGTTACCTTTACAACTTTTTCTTCTTCCTTTCACCATCCTTCAAAAGCCTAGATTTAGGATAAATTGACATTCCTTAGCTGTTGTTGTAATTCTTCATACTTTTCTCGAGAAACTGTTTGTTCTGTAAGTTTTTCTACTATTTCTTGAGCTTTCATCAAACCCTCTTGTAGGGTTATTGTCCTCGGATCACTGTCCCACATGGTAGTGGTAAGCGGAAGGTTCACTTGAATCTTCTTATTGCATCGTCTCGTGTTTATGGTTCGTATTTCTTCAGATGGATGTACCTCTGTCTGAACTTCTTTGTCATAGGCCGATATATCATCTATTTTCACTTCAACATGGGCAATAGCTGAATGTTGTTCCTTTTGGTTTTGAATGAAAGACTGCACTTCATAGGGTTTTGAATGGTAGACTGCTCTTCAACAGGGTTTTGAACGGTAGGCTGGACTTGAGTCCTCTGAATATTTTTCTTTGGGGGTTTTGCCGGAGTAGTTGCATATCTTACCCCCGAGGTCCTTTTTTCTCTCTTTCTCATTTTCAAAACCTTGATTTGTTGTCGAAGTCATGTTATCACATTCAACAATATTTGCTGTTCTTTTTGTAATCTTTTAATTTCTTCTGTTTTCTTAGAAGGAACAACTGTCTGTTTACTCTGGCCTGGACTGTTATCTTGGCCTATTCCCTGGTTTTCTTCTTGGGATACTCCTTCGTTGTTCTGTTTGAGTTGCTCAGGAGTAGAAACCCTAGTTAGTTCTGTTATTTCCTGGGTGACTTCTTTTTCCAACCCTTCTTCTCCATGAAATTCTTCCGGTGTAGTCTGGCTGGGAACAGATTGTTCCTCTTCTGTATCTTCATCACTTTGCTCTTCTGTTATACTTTCATCATGAACAAAATGATTCTCTTCTTCTTCTTCCTCGTCGCACAATTCTTCAGATGCATTTTTGTCCTAAGAAGAATGCTCCTTTGGTTATTCTTCGATATGGAGGTCTAGCGGGCTGAGAGGCTGAGCATATTTGCCCATATTGGCCAGAATTTGGGCCAATTCATCCTCTTGCAATGGATTTTGCAATGGGCTCCCTTCACGTTGCTCTGTCTCTTCCTCCACCTGCCCAAACTACTCAGTCTCTTCCTTTGTTTCTCATTTCTCATTTTCCTCCATCTCTTTCTCATTCTCCTCTCCTTCCAATTGCGGGGGTTGCTCGTCCCTTGAATCATCTATCTCCACTGGTTGGCTGGTATTTCCTTGGGAGTTTCTAGCCTCCCTCTGATCCATGCCAATCTAACTGATTTCCTCCATTTTAATGGTCTATTCGATGTACTGGTAGCATGTTTTCCTTTTGGGGCTGGCAGAGTCCATCCCCCGTCTATCATGGCAATTAGTTCTTCCCAACTGCTCTGTTGCTGAGCAAGACTGTGACTACCTATAAGTCGTATAAGCCCATGGTGACTTACTACCAATTCTACGCGTTGTGATTTTTTCATGCTTCGAGCAACATCACATAGTAAGGAATTTAAAAATGCAGGTAAATTCACAGAGCATTTTTGTTTTAATATGGTTAAAAGTTTAAGATGTTGTGGTCTTACCATGTCTTTCCTACCTTCACAGGTGATGTAGCTCTGGATGATCTTCGCCAATTCTACCCACGGTTCTCCTAATGCTGCTGGTAGAACTCCCTTTCCTCTTACTATCAGGTTCTGGCCTTCATCTTGGAAAATTTTTATGATTTTTCGTAGTCTCTCATTCTTTAGAGTCCACATAGGTCCAGTAGCTAGTAGTCCCGAGACCTTTGCAATTATGCCATCAGTGACTGCTATGTGTCTCCCTCTTACTGTGGAGTGATATTCTTGCAAGTTCTGCAAGGATTCTATTGGTATGGTCTTGTTGGATTCTTGTAAACGATTAAGATAAACTAACCATCCTTCCCTTGCCAGAATTTCCTATGTAGCATCAAAAACTGTCAATACTTGTGGTTCTCTCCAAATTGATCCTCCTCCCATGTTTTAGCACACTATAAAAACGCAGAGACGACAATGGAACAACAGGATGTTCAAACTGTTAGAAATACAGAGAAAATAACGAAACAACAAGGCTCGTTCAAATCCTGAGTCATTTACTAATTGCTGCGGAGCATAATACGGAAATAGCTTAGGAACAACAAGCCATGAAAATTGAAAAACGATATACCGTTAAGCCTTGCTATTCCCAAGTTAAAGTTTTCCGAATAATAGTCTGACACGTATACTGGCAAATTATGAGGTCACCTGCTTCCCCCCTGTAATGTGATAGGCCGTCCTTGGCCGTCAAATGAGGGAGCAGCGTGCCGAACTGCCATGGTATAGAGTCATAAAGGAACAATGTATGCCAAAATGCCATGTTTACAAAAGGAGCAGGTTGCTGAAATTGAGGTGTATAATAGGATCGCTTAACAAATAAGAGAATGCTGTGATATGATGCGGGCTGGGAGGATATGACAACTGATGTGCACATAAAGTCTGATGCGATCATTATCAACTTTTTCCCTCATGATTGGTTATATTAAATTTTCATGTGTTTAATGGTTCGGGGAAGTGATATATGTAATCTCATTTGACCTATTGCAAAGGTATAAGACAAAGAAGGGACTTGATGATTGCTATTGGTGTATAAGGAATGTGACTTCAATACCATTAACATAGCTCTGTTGCCCACAGGTGTCCATAACCTTGACAAAGTTGTTTGTTTCACCCATGGAACTATGATCCTTTGTGTATGATTAGGAAGTGCTATGCAATGTCAAAATGGAGGTCATTATGCCGGCTTGGTAACCAGTTAAACCGTAATTCCATTCACTAGGAAGGAGTGAAAGGTGGGTAGGCTGGCTCGTGATGAGACCTCCTGTTCCAAGGACTCTTTATTTTTTTCTGATGTGCCTCTTAGATCATATCCCTGGTGTGGTGGCCATAGTGGGAATGCCACTTCACTTTCTTCCTTATGATCATGGTAGGCTAGCTCTTGATGAGACCCCCTATCCCTCATTTGACAACCTGTATAAACAAATTATATAAACATTTTTCTCTTTTTTCTCTTTTATAAAGTCCTTTCCTATTTATACACAAAGGGTGGTTCAACGCTCCTTAAGAGTAGGAATGGTGGAAGAAGTCTTAACATCTCAATAGAAAAAAAATATTCCCTTTGTTCTTATTCCTTAATAATGATCAAAGAAGATTATGGGAATGTTAAAAGGAACTGCCATGATAAAGATAACCATTCTTATCAGTATTAGTAGAATAATGACAATAAAGTGATGAATAATTGTGTCCTTTCCTCTTTCCTCCTATTAATTCAAAGCAATTTCTTGTAAAAATGGCGATTATGTATAATTTGTTGATTTCAATATGCTCTAGTTTTGTATCCATTGCATAAGTGTATAGTTGTGCTCCAAAAGACTCGAAACTATTATATATTGAGAGGAACAACAACTGTCCTTTAATTGGAACAACAAGGAGAACAAGCATAAGTAAAAGGAATACAAGAATGTTGTCGTTTCAAAAAGGAAGAGCAAAAAAATACAAGTGCTATTCCTTTGGAAAAGGAACAACAGAAAACGCAAGTGCCATTCCTTTGAAAAAGGAACAACAAAAAATAAAAGTGCCTTTCCTTTGGAAAAGGAACAACAGAAAACACAAATGTTGTTCCTTTGGAAAAGTAACAACAGAAACCAAAATGCTGTTCCTTTGGAAAAGGAACAACAAAAAACACAAGTACCATTCCTTTGGAAAAGGAACAACAAAAACCAACAGTGTTGTTCCTTTGGAAAAGGAACAATAGAAAACATAAGTGCCGTTCCTTTGGAAAAGGAACAACAGAAACCAAAAGTGCTGTTCCTTTGGAAAAGGAACAACAAGATGAAAATGAAAAAGTAACAACTAAAACAAAAAGTGTTGTTTCTTCGGAAAAGGAACAACAAAACGAAAGTGTTGTTCCTTTGGAAAAGGAACAGTAGAAAAACAAACGTGCACAAAAGTGTTGTTCCTTCATAAAAGGGACAACAAAAATGACAGTGCTGTTCTTTCTGAAAAAGGAACAACAAAAAAATGCAAGTGCTGTTATTTTGGAAAAAGGAACAACAAAATGGTGAAGGTGTTGTTCCTTCTAAAAGGAACAACAAAAACGATGGAATTGCTGATTCTTCGAAAAGGAACAACAAAGCACAAATACAAAAAAAATATGTACAGAGAATAATTTATGCTAACAACACAAAGGAATTATGTACAAAATGTAAGAACAAGTGAATTACTTAATGAACCAGAGGTGAGGAAGATTTCTCTTCCTCCTCCAAAATTTGCATGTCAGAGTCTTCGTGGAGTTGCCGGTAGAAGGATTCCTGAGTAAGTGGTTTACGGTATAGTTGAACTCGGTGGCCATTTGCCTTGAAGGTATGTCTAGATCCATCTATGGTAATTAGAGTAAGGGTGCCATTATCATGTACCTTCTGGATTTCATATGGCCCCATCCAACGAGTCTGAAGCTTCCTAGGAAAATCCTGAAACCTGGAATCGTATAGGAGCGCCCAATCTCCTTCGCGGAAGTCTTTCTTTTTAATGAGAGCATCATGCCATTTAGGTCACTGCTATTGGATCAATGCAGTGTGTTGAAGGGTAGAGAGCCTAATTTCATCTAGCTCATTGATCTGATGTAATCTATTAATCTGTGCCTCGTTTAAATGTAGACCGACTTCTTGTGCTGTTCCCAGTGTTTGTATCTCAAATTCTACCGGGAAGATGGGTTCCTTTCCAAACATCAGTTGGCATGGTGAATAGCTGGTAGTGCTTCTCCATGTTGTTCTGTAAGCCCACAAGGCTTCTGGTAATCTTGTAGCCCAATTGCGTCTATGTGACGCAATGGTTTTTGTTAGGATTGCTTCTATTATTTTATTGCTGCTTTCTACTTGACCATTTGCCTGTGGGTGGTATGGAGTGGTAATTTTATGCTGTATATGATATTTTTTTAGTGTTGCAGCAATCTTGTTACCAACGAATTGTGGTACACCATCTGTAATTATATCTCTTGGAAGCCCATATCGGACAAATATACAGAATAGGAACTATATGACAGAATCCTCCATAGCTCTCGGTAATGCCTCTGCTTCAACCCATTTGGTGACATATTTTGTTGCTACCAAAATATATGTTTTCTGGTTCAAGGATGGGTTAATTGGACCAACAAAATCAAGGGCCCATCGCTCGAATGGTTCAATAACTAGATGTGGATTCAGTGGCATTTCGTTGGACTATCTAGGGCATCCTACTCTTTGGAAACTTTCACAATCTTGAACGAACTTCTTTGCATCTTTGAAGACCGTGGGACAATAATACCCTGTTTGCAGCACCTTATGTCTAGTTCTTCAATCGACGAAATTTCCGCCACATGGTCCATCATGACAAGCTTTCAAAATGTCAAAAAATTCATCTTTGCGGACGCATCTCCTAATGTGCATATCTACCCCTGTATGGAACAGGTAGCCCCAAATCTAAGAAAATCGAGCACTTCACTGGACAATCTGTTTTCATTCATTGGGGGTCAGATGTTTTGGTAATTTTCCTACTGCTAAGTAATTCGCAACATCAACATACCAGGGTGTTTTAACAGTGACAACAAACAAATGTTCATCTGGAAATTGATCTCCAACTGCTACTGTGTCCATTGGTTTTGGCATTCGCAAGAGAAAGTCAGCTACAGGATTTTCTTTTCCATGTCGATCCTTGATTGTGATATCAAATTCCTGCAATAAAATCAACCATCTAGTTATTCTACCATTTGTGATTGGTTTATTTGCTAAGTATTTTATGGCAGAGTGATCTGTATACAAGATAAAAGGATATCCAGTAATGTAATGCTTGAACTTATTGACAGCATGTACTACAACAAAAAATTCCTTTTTAGTAACAGTATAATTCAATTCAGCAGGAGATAAATTCTTGCTAATATAATAAATTGCATATGGTTTTTTATGTTCCTCCTACCCAAGGACTGCTCCAATAGCTGTATCTGAAGCATCTGATAAAATTTGAAATGGCAGGTCCCAATTTGTACCTTTAAGGACTGGGGCTATTGACACAAGCTTTTTCAGATCCTGGAAAGCACGGTCACATTTTTCAGTCCAAAGAAAGTCAACATTACCTATCAGTGCATATAGAGGTGCAACAATATGCGAAAAGTGTTCTATAAATCTTCTATAATAACTAGAAAATCCAAGAAAACTACGTACCTCTGTTTGAGTGGTAGGAGTGGGAATTAGAAAATTATTTGAATTTTGGCTGGGTCTACCTGTATGCCACCTGTCGAGATATAATGGCCTAGAATAAGTCCTTCAGTCATCATCATATAGCATTTTTCATGGCTCAAACAAAGCCTGGTGGCAATGCAGCGCTGCAGGACTTTTTCTAGTGTGTCCAATGCTGGGTCAAAATCATCTCCGTATGTTGTAAAATAGTCCATGTATACTTCGAGCCCTTCATTTATTAAATCTAAAAATATGTTGAGGATAGCCCTTTGAAATGTGGTAGGGGCATTGCATAAGCCAAAAGGTAGAACTCTGTAGGCAAATATTCCCCAAGGACAAGTAAAAGTGGTTTTGTCTTGGTCTTTAGGGGCAATCTGAATCTGATTGTAACCGTTTAAGCCATCTAAGAAAAAGAAGAATTTCTTTCCCGCCAAAGTGTCTAATACTTGATCAATGAATGGAAGGGGAAAGTGGTATTTTTGTGTTGCTTTACTTAGTCTTTTTAATCTACACAAATCCTCCACTTTCCATTCTTCTTTGGTACCACAACAAGTGGAGAGACCCATTTACTATCGTAGATAGGGTAGATGGAGTTCACATCTAAAAGTTTTTGAAGTTTAGCTTTTACAACGTCTTTTAGATGAGGATTAAGTCTCCTTTGTGGTTGGCGAACATGTCTCACATCTTTTTCTATGTAAATGTGGTGGGTACATAAATGGGGATCAATTCCTTTCATATCAGGATAGTCCCATGCAAATGCTTCTTTGTATTTCCTCAGTAGTTGGATGAGCTTCTCTTCCTGTTCGGAAGTTAGGTTGGAATTAATGTTTAAAGTATTTCCTGGCTCAATTTCTACAATTTTTCTATTTGAGATAGAGGTAGTTGGTATTGTTTGATTGTGTGTATCTTTAAGAGGATCTTCTTCTAATTCATTGTCAAATGCTGCTTCTATCATGTGACATTGTATGTGGGATTTGGATTTAGCTTGGCTAATAAAATTGTGAATGGCATCATCTTCTATTTGGTCTGTGAAATCGTGGGCGTCTTCTATGGTTAATGGAGATCTAATATGTTCGGTGAGGTATGATACATGATGCTTGTTAGTTTTTATTATTATGACACTTGGTTGCGCTGGAGGATATAAAGATAGATTCTTGATATTTCCCCCCTAGTTATGGTCATACTGCCCTGTCATTAGCCAATATAAGCATCGGCAGTTGCAAGCCAAGGTATGTCTAAAATCAATGGATGTCCATCAAGTTGGTTTTTGGGGTTTATTATTAGAAAATCGACAGGATACTCCCAGGAGTCAATGGATACCATGACATCATGTAGTGTGCCTTCTGGCCTAACCACAGATTGGTCAGCCAGTTCTAATAAAGTGGAGGTCGATTCTACTGATGTAATGCCCAATTTTTGGCAAGTGGTAGTTGTTAGGATATTAATTTTAGCTCCTAGATCAACTAAGGCATTTGAGAAGGTTTTTCCATTGATTTGTACGGTTACTATTGGATTTCCTGGGTCTTCATATTTAATGGGTATTTCTTTTCCTGATAATAGGTCGGATAGAGTGCCAACTATTTGGACTTTTGGGTTATTTGTTATTTTCCTCCTTGGTTTCTTTATACATAGCTCTTTGATAGTATTTGCATATATTGGGATGTCTTGAATGGCTTGGAGGAGTGGGATTTTTATGTACAGATTTTTTAGTTCTCCCAGAATGTCAAAATCAGAATATTGTATAGATCGAGGTATAATTAATCGTTCTAGGAATGGGGGAGAGGATGTGATTTCTTGATTATGCATTTGTTGTCTTCTCACATCCTCTTCTTGTGGCGGTTGTTCTATAGGTAATTGATTTTCAACTTGAGCAGTTTTATCTTCCTCTGTTTCAATGATGCACCCAGATCTTAATTGAAGGCCATTACACTCCCTTAGATCAATTCCTATCTCTGGTGTTTCAATTAATTGAATGGATTGGACCAGTTTGTTATTTGGATTGGGGTTGGGTTGGGCTGGGAGTTGCGGTCTTAAGTTAGACTGGGAGTTTTATTGTAATGCTGGCAGTGTAGGTTGAGGGAGCGGAATGGTTCCTACTGGCTAATTCATCGGTCTTTGCTAGTTTGTCTATCAGGCTTGACTCTGTGAAGTAGGAGGGGTCCATTGTGCTGGATATACATTGTTTTGCCAATATGGTGGGATATAGGGAAAATTTGGCCAATTGGGTTGGCTTGCTTGATTTGGCCATGGAGATGATGAAGAAAATGGTTGCTGTGACCAATTCGGGAAGGGAGGTTGATTTTGCCACATTGTATTATATTGTTGAGCATGATACTGTGGAGACTGAAAAGATGTTGGGTCTAAGAACATACCTGATTGTCGCGGTTGCCATTGACGGCACTGATTGAGTAGATACACCGATTCTAGCTCTTCTTCTGCTTCCTTGTACACTGCTTTCAATCCAGGGAGTGAGGGACAACTCTCTATAGAGTGATCTTTTGTACAAATGGTGTAGACTTGAACTGCATCTAATGGACACTCCTTGTGGTTGTGTTTCTTTCTACATCTGGGACAGAAGATTGCCAAATTTTGTTCTGCCTCTGCTTGCTTTTGTTTAACCTGCATAATATCAAGTTGTGTTGTCAGTGTCCCCAATATGTCAGTTTTAAAATTTTCTAATAAATTTCCAATTTCTGCACGAGTTACTACTTCTACAGAAATTCTGTTATCTCTTGCAAACTGATCATGTTCTGCTAGTTTTAGTCTTGTGCTGCCTCTCGAGCTCCTGATACATAGATTAATAATGTCCGCAAAATTTTCCTGATAAATATCTCCTTTTCCCATAATATTTAGTGTTTCAATCCATTTTTCTTTCATTCCCCTAATTAATGTTGTTTTTAATACATTATTAGGTAAGGGTGATGATGCATAAGGAGATATTTGAAGATTATACTGGAAACATTCAACATACTCTTCTAATGTTTCATTCGGTCTAGCTACCATCTAAAATATTTCATATTTTAACTCTCTAGACATGCAATAAACCTAATATTTTTTTAGAAAATACTCTTTCATTTGGTCCCAGTTATTTATAACACCACCACCCAATCCCATAAACCATCTTAAAGTAGCCCCTTTTAATGTAGAGGGAAATAATTTTAGTTTCTCGGGATCGGTGGTATAGTCATATCCTCTACACAACACATCAAATTCAGATAAGAATGCATCCAGATCTTCTGATGTAAGGCCATAAAATGTAGGGATATGCTGGAGAGGAATTGCTTTCATAGGTGCATTAGCTGCAGTATCCACAATGGGGTATTGCACTGTAGAAGTTTGGGTGATTGGCTAGTTCTGGGCCATTTGGTCAAATATATGCCAATAGCCTTCTAGGATATCTATGTGGGTATTCCTAGGTTGTCAAGGGGGAATGGCTCTAATGGGAATGGCCTTAACAACACTTCCTTTATCTGGGATGATGAGAGTGCCTAATTTCTAGGGGGATTCTGGTTCCTAAGTTTCTTCAACTTCGTTATAAATGATTTTTGCAGCGCTTCCCTTATCTGGGCTACTTAATGGTTGAATTATCCCAAGAGGAGATCTTGGTTCTTCAATTTCCCCAGTTTCTCCTCTTCCTTCACAGAGGTTGCTAAGGTTCCCTTCTTGCAATGATTTTGGGCTAGAATTTTCAATTTCTTTAAAATCTTGCTCTTCGGTTTGACTATGCACCTTAGAAAAGGCTACAGACAGTGATCCTGTGGCCTAAAGGGAACTAGTAGGTTGTCTAGAAGTAACTTTTATAGGTACTACTGAAGGCTGAGATTCTGCTTTCTTAAGGATTTCGTCCATAAAGGTCGATCGGCCAAGGGTCACCGGCCCATTAGCTTTGTCAGGCTTGGGTAGAGGTTTGGGATTCTTTTCAAGATTTTTCTGCTTAGTCATGCACACAAATCAACTGCTAAGTTCTACCCAAACAGAATAGCAACAAATCTGCAAGAAAGCGGGCAAGGGAGCAGGGCTACTACATACTCTACATGCAAGTTCTTAGCTTCCGTTTTTAAAACCCAATTCTTTCCTAACAGGTTCTTACACTACTCTGGAAAAGAAACAAATGGCTACACTCTTCCCCGGCAACGACGCCAAATTTCAAGCTGTAAAAATGATCTTTTTCACCTCTATTTACCCCACATTAACTTATCAATCCAGGAACGATTTGTTATCTGAAAGAGTGTACTTAGTTTGAGGTGGTAATTTGTCAGAGTAATGATAGTAGTATAGTGCTCAAAATAAAAGAGTAAACGAATGCTTAAAACAAAACCTACTTACAGAAAAGCACTTTAAGACTTAAATCATGCATTCAAAAAACTATAGCAATTCACCAGTCAAGGGTATAGTAATGGTAACTCATCCCTCTCTAAACTAATGTAACTAAAGATAATCAAGGGAAAGATCATCAACCAGGGAACTAGACAACAAATGTCAGCGCTCACTACAGTGTCAGATCGTTTTCCACACTAAAGCAATGATAATACAAATAACAGGAAATGGAACAACAACTAGAGAATGGAACAACAACTAGATAATGGAACAACAACTAGTTCTTATAAATAAGATTGAACAACAAACCTTGGTCTATAGAAATAAATGCAGAAATTGTATCCTACAGGAATCAGATAACAATATTTACTCTAAGGATAAATCAGACAACAAATAGAAATAGAATGAAAACTAATCAGAAATTAAATATAGAACAACAACTAGAGTCAAACATAAATGTACAATGAACCAAGATAAATAACACACACAACATGCTTAATATTAAAGAAACAGTAATCTGACTTTGATACAACATGTATCAATCTTAGTTATAAAGGATCATGATTGTAATTCGAAATGGAACAGCAATGCCAATTGAACAACAATCACGATTAAGTGTAAATCATAGATGAATACAGTAATACCAACTTATGAATGTTACAACACGGTTACTATGTAATTGAACAACAATAGCATTCTGTAAGGAACAACAATGTTATATCAATGATTAAAGGGACAACAATGTGTTACAAAGTCAGAATGAACAATACAACATTCCTATCATAGAGAACAATATTACTTAGTTGAACATAAATCAAATATAACAGGACCGTGATGTAAAATAACAAAACACATTAGATTACCAAACAAAGATGCTAATGAAAACCGCACACGAATTAAAGATAATAGTACAGAAGCAAGTGTTCCACCAGGGCCGGGCCCTTAGCCTCCAGGGACACACCACTTGAGATTACTCCAGGATCAAGGATGGAATGGCAACCAGATTTATCTTAAAACATCAAATCAGATTTACAGTGGATCACTTCTCAACGAGAGTCGATGATCAAAGTTTCAAATACAAAGGAAATTACATAGAAAATAACAATAGATCGTCCCCCTGGGCTAGCAATGTTTCCCCTTCGTATAACAACCGAGCGGAGATATTAATGATGCAAAAATAGTTAAGATAGTGATCCCTCAGGATCAAAGGATCCTGAGGGATTCACAAACTGTTAATTCCTTGTTATCCATTTGTTCTCTTGCGCCGATTCGATATCTCCTTTTCCTTTCCTTGGCTGATACGCTTCAATTTGGATCACCTTGTTTGCATGTGGTTCCCTGCCAAAGGGACAACAATTAACTTTTCCCTGTATTTTCCTTTGGGACGACAATATTTCATTTTTTCCTTTTCCTACATAAGAAAATGGCAATTATTAGTAGTTTTGTGTTGCATATAAATCCCATAGATTTTGTCATGATTTCTTATTATCTACCTAGTTCATGGTGCAAAGAGGTTATGAGTTTTAAAGAAAAGATGACAAAATAATTGATAAAAACATACCTTCTTCAGTACTCCACATCCACGCAGTTGAGAAAGGGCATGGGATTGTAAGGAAGAGTGCAGGAAGGCTACGTGATTTAGACGTGGTGCGTAGGGCTAGGAGGAAGCATAAAACACGTTTGTGAACCAGGGATTGCGCTGCCACATGGGAAGGTGAATGTTGCAGATATTGTTCATGACAAGATGTCCCATTTAAGACACCGAGGAGTGGGTGACAAGTCATTAAGACATATGGTTGAATGGATTTGCTGCCAAAATCGCATTAATGAGCCACAAACGAGGAGCACGGCCGAATTTGAAGTCGAAAGGGTATATAAAGCACAAGTGGCTTGTTGCCACACATCCTTTGGCCCCTTGCATAGTGGGTTGTTTAGGGTTCAAATTGAATGGCACAAGATGAATGAGGTAGTTGTAAAAGGAAGCCCATGGTTTAAAGACTTGCCGAAGGTAATACAGGAGTCCCTACTCAGGTTGATAACCACAACCAAGGACGTTACAGTTGAAATCCCTAAATCACCCAGGACACCACGGACCAAGAAGAACCCACAGGCAGCAGGACCTGTCTAGATGTCTCCGCTAAATCCGTGATTTAGTAAATTGTCGATGGAGGAAAAAGGCAAAACTGTTACAAATGAGAGCGATGAAGAGGACGAGGATCCTCCAACCTATGTCGAAGAAATAGAACCAGAAGAAGAAACAAAAGAAGATATATAGCCAGTAAAGTGACCCAAGTATGTTCGTCTAAGGAAAGGGAAGGCCAAGGTCCCTAAGATTTGGATGTCGTTGACAACATACTCATCACCCCGTCTCTTCGTAAAGGGGTTCTGCTTGAAGGCTCAATGACCGGCTGCATTCCTACTATGAAATTTGAATACTGGGACCTTGCAGATACTGAGAAGTTTCCCCATTTGGTAACTAGTGAACTAATGGAGCAAAGCAAAGAGGGGGATGTTACGACATTAAAGCCACAGGAATGGCTGTGAAAGGTAGAAGAGGCTGGGATACTTTGCCTCTTGTCAGTTCCACATTTTCATCAGCCCCCCATTACAATATTGGTCATTAGGCAATTGCTCTGCCTAGTACACAATGGGTAGTTATGGCTAGACAAACCCATCTCCATCACGGCGGAGCTCATTCATAGGATCTCTTGGCTCCCCTATGAAGGCAGGGACCCCGCAGAAATTGTTGATATGAGTGGTGATCTGACGATGATGGAAACCATTAAAAAGAAATACAAATTGGAGAAAAAGCAGAGAGGGTATGCTATTGATAGTATTCCAGACAAGGGTGTATGCATTGCTACCCAAATGATCATAGGAAAAGTGATGTAGAAGTGCCGAGGCAACAAGGTCCCAGCAATAGTCGTTGTGCTATCTGAGAAATGCGTAGAAGGGGAACGGTTCAATTGGGCGTAGTTCCTCTGTGACAAATTCCTGACCAACTACAGGGAGGCCTAAGAGGAGGGTAAGACCTTCCACTATGCGTGGTTGCTGTTATCCATCCTTTTGGTTACAAGCGAATTACCCAAAGATAGTTAGTTTCCATCTTTGGACCAGGATTGGCCAGAGGCCACAAAATTCGCGTCGCTCTAGGTGATAAAGGACATTACAAGAATCTAGGAAGTAAATATTTTCTGGATACTGATGGACACGAACATCTGACAGTGGATTAACCAGCAACCCCGTCTATCTACCAAGATATATGAAAGTGTGAAGAATGTAGCTGATTTTAAGGTGGATATGCACCATGTATACATCTGGGCGCATAAGGATCCAACACAGACGTGGACCACACTTTCCTTCATTGCCATTGACGAGGCTATTTTTGTGCTATTGGATATCTGGCCACCAGAGTGGCGCGACTCCGATCCGGTAGGGCGTGATGAGACCACCATCCAAAAACAAAAGGCTGAGGCCAAGCGCATAGCACAACAAAAGTAGAACGAACAACATGCTGCGGAAGTATCGGTGGCCCAGGAGGCAGCATAGAATTCTACACATAAGGCAGCAGTAGGAGGGGTTGCTATGACAAAGGATGAAAGTGGCCCGAATGTGACTATAGAGCTGGCCATGGATACAGGAATGGAAGGTACTTGTTTACTTTTAAAATGACCACGACCAACATAATGGTCAAAGCCACGAAAGAAGACCAAGGCATCTAAGTTGGATGGGGAACTTGTGACATTGACCGAAGGTGACCTAGGTGACATCGGGGATATAGTTTGCGAAGTCACCCGGGAGGCACTTAATGAGGCCATGACGGAGTAGCAGACTGTGTTGGGGGCGCTCTGTGCACAGCTGTAGGAATTTGGCACACAGGCCTCACAACCAGGAATCATCGCTACCCATGGAGCTACGGGTATGTCAGCAACTGAGCAACTACTACAGGCCAAATTGGCTAATACTATTAGACTCCCGGTAGGAGAATTAACAATAGAGAATGCAGTGGACAGATCTATGGTAGGTCGACTTACGGGGCTTGGATTAAATTTGGTTGTCCTCCCACGTGAGAGCTTATACCATCTCTAGGACGACGCAACGATGGATCTCTATGCTAGGGAAGGATGTGTAGTATAGGTACTTAGTGAGCAGAAAATTAACATAGAACAGTTGAGCCTCCAACGTGATGAAGCAGTAACCCAAAATCGACAGTTGGAGAAAATTGTGGGGGAAACCTGTTGTCGTGCCCCTAAGCTAGAGATTGCGGTAGATTTACCTATCGGCATACGAATCCAAAAGTTGTCCAGTGGGTTCTGCGAAGCAAAGGACGAAGCCGCGAGGATCCAGTTGGCCCTCAACTTGCA
>APFE031357241.1:0-22221 GCA_000404065.3 Pinus taeda | reverse complement strand
TGACAAGAGCACCTGTTGCATCCCGAGTAGCACAAACCCATTTTGGAAGCTGAGGAGCTGAAGGAGGATCCTGAGAAGGTGGGGGAGGATTGTTGTCCTCGCTATCATCATCTGAAGAAGAAATATTTTCAGAAGTAGAATGGATAGAGAGAGGTGGCATATCTGTCGAACTAGGCTCGTAGGCTGATATATTTTCAGCAAACTTTACATCTCTTCTAATGATAAAATTTTTGGACTTAAGTGGAATAAATCTATATCCTTTGACATCTTCAGAATATCCAACAAAAAAATATTTTTCACTCTTAGGTTCTAAAGCTTTATGTTTCTCATCTGGAATATGGGCCCATGCTTCACTTCCAAAAACAAAAAAGTGATTTACATATGGTTTAATTGAGCTCCATGCTTCTTCTGGAGTGATATTATTTAAAACCTTAGTAGGAGTGTGATTTACTATGTAATTTGCACATTTAATTGCTTCTGCCCAAAAATTAAGACTAAGTCCTTTAGATTGAAGCATATAATTAGCCATTTCCTTTAAGGTACGATTCTTCCTTTCAGCTACACTATTTTGTTGTGAAGTATATGGAATAGTATGTTGCATTTGAATTCCATTCTCAGTGCAAAAGTTGATGAATTTGTTGTTAACATATTCTTCGCCATTATCAGATCTTAGCTTAAGAATTTGATGTCCAAATTTCTTTTCAACAAAGGCATTAAAGGCCAAGAACATGTTAAATACTTCACTCTTGAGTTTTAAGAAGTATACTCAAGTGAGTTTGGAGAAATCATCAATGGAAGTTAAGAAATACTTGTAGCCAGAGAATGAAACAACTAGAAGTGGACCACATAAATCACTATGCACAAGTTGTAAAGGGGTTGAGGTGTGCCAAGAGGCACATTTTTCAAAACTATCCTGATGATGTTTTCCAAGTACACATCTGAAACAAACAACATCTCTATAAGATACCATTGGAAGACTATCACCATATTTTCTTTACATAGATTCTAACGGGAGCGATAGTTTAAGTGACCAAATCGCTCATGCCAAAGTTTGCTCACTTCATCATTATGAGCAACAAATACCGAGGGAAGATTTGATGACCCAAAGTTGTGAAACTTATACAACCTTGTGGAATCATCAGCAATGCCAGTAGCTAAAATCTGTCTAGGATCTCTTAGTTCCTTAATTACAACATCGTGAGGTGAAAATTCAACGATTTTACCTTCACCTAAATGAGTTATCTGATATACAGATAGAAGGTTGCAGGATAAGGTTGGAACACATAATACATCATTAAATTGACCATTGTCTATATGAACAATTCCAGTCCCTACAACACTAAGAGATCTATCATCACCAACATATATATTTTTGGTGTTACAATCATTTAAAGAAGAAAACATGGCTTTGTTTTTGGCCATGTGATAAGAAGCTCCAAAATCAATGAGCCACTCATGAGAATGAGAGGAAGAAGATACATTTAGTGCATAGCCAGACCGAGATGCTTGACAACCACATGCAGAAATTGTTATTCCTGAAGATGAAGTTGAAGTTGAAGAGTGCTCCAAATGGATGTTATGCTTCTTCATTGCTGCTTCCAAGGCTTCCATCTTCTTAAAGCATTTGGATTCTAAGTGGCCATCTCGATTACAAAAGTGGCAATGTCTATCAGTCTTCTTCCCTTTGTTTTTATTTGCCTTATCATTCTGGTGAAATGATTTTTCATTTTGAGGCTGAAATTGCTTAGGACCCTTGTTTGGTTTAGGACCATTCTTTTTAGGATATGACTTCTTAGGATTCTTTGATTTTGGTTGCTGCTGGGCGATTAACGCTTTCTTAGAAGAGTTTCCAAGATTAAGAAGACCAAGGTGTAAGAGTTTTTCTTGTTCTCTTATTAAAGAATCACAAAAAGCATCAAAGGAAGGGGGCTTGTAGTCATGTCCTTGAGAAATGAAGGCTTCTCTTGTAGAATGGAAGGTGGAAACAAACACAGAGTAGGCTGGTCCCAACTTAGTAAGAATGGAATAGATAAGGTTACTATCTTCTTTCTTAACCTTAACACCTTCCAAGAGAAGTCTAAGGGTCTTGAAGGGGTCCAATGTAAGTAACTCATTTTCAAGTTGATGGGCTCTAAGTTCATTTGTGATTCCAAAAACTTTAGTAATCTTCTTCATTGCTTCATCAGGAGTATCAAGTTCTACAAGATGGAATCTAAGATCTGGAGAAATAGACATCCCTATCAACCCACGTGCTTGATCTTGCCTATTTTCCCATTTAGCTACCTTATCTTCATCTTTCGGTTTGGTTTCTTGGCCTGAGGCTATTGTGTAAAGATCTTTACTTCTAAGTAAATCCACAATGTCGGGCCACCATTGGAAGTAGTTGGTGTTGTCAAGAATAACTTTGCATGGACTTTCCATTTTAACAGAAACTGAAGCTATATATGTTAAAGCTAAGTGCTCCAATGGAAGGATCTCAAAAAATTAGGCTGGTTGAAAAAAACGGCTTCCGGATGAAGAAATTATGGCTTTTTGAAGAAACATTGATGAAGGTGTCAACGAAGTGCGACAATGTGTGGAAATAAAAAAAACGCCCCCTTTCCAACAAAAAGGAGACATGAACTCAAGACCTCTACTCTCATAAATTAGCTTTGAACCAAGTGAGCTAAACTAAAAGTTTGAGAGAGAGAGAGGGGGGGGGCTTTGTTTTTTTTTGTCACTGAAGCTTTGGGTTGCATGCTTGCTTGAGAAATCTCTTTTTCCCTACAAAACAAAAAACACAAAACCCAACATGGACATACAAAGAAAACAAACCCTTATGGATTGAAGTTAGGTTTACCCAGAAACTGAATATTTTCCTCAATGTTTCTGATTTTCCGAGATCACACTAAGGCACAGTGGAAAAGAGCATACGCATGAGAAAAATCCTTCCTCTCTGTTTTTTATTTGCCCAGATTGCACAGAGTCGCAAGGCAAAGAGCATATTTAGAAATGAAAGGTATTGATCCGGTAATAAAAAAGAAGCTAAATGAACTGAAATAATAAACAGAGAGAAAATAACTAGAAACTGCAAATAAACATTGTATACCTCCAGATCTTAAAAATGATGTAGCTAGGGCTTCCAGAAACCTTTTCGTGTGAAACAAAAGGGGTTCCTCACTGGAACAGATGCTCCTAACACAACAGACTATTTCTCTCGGCCCTAAAGCAGTCAGAAACAGTAGATCTAGGAAACAACAGTCGGATGCAGTTCTACTGACTTTAGATTTGGATCACCAATGGACACGGCCCTCAAATAGCTCTGATACCATGTAGGAATTTACAGGGTAAGTTCCTTAGACAAAACACCAAAGGACACTGCTCATAAACAGATCACAGATCAATATACCAGTATTTTTGATGTGGTTAAAACCCTCAAAGAGGGAAACAGTCCACGGCCTGAGCCAACGCGGCCACTTCAGGCAATTTATTAATAAAAGAATGAAATTTTATATAAGCTTCTCTCATGAACAGTTAACCTACAAATGACCCTCCATGCTCTTTAAATAGAGATCATGGACCAAACGGGTGTTAAGTCATGGATCAAGTGTTGGTAATACCGAGGAGAGAATGAACCGTCAGATCACTACATATCGTGACCGTTGGATTGTAAGTTACAAAAGTACATAGTAAAGAAAGACACTTTACCTAACTCTATACTAGACCTAGTTATACTTAAATATTTCCTATGTGTTGGAATATCCTAACAATTCATACATGCAATACCATGGGTGAGTACCATGGTTCTTATTAATACCATCTATCTAATGCCATGGCCCATTTGCAACTAACTGTGGTCCCTTCTTTAAATGTGGTTCAACCACTTACAATTATTAATATGGGATTTATTGACTTTTTAACTAACTATAACTATGACTCAACCCTATTACATAAATGAGGAAGTTAGGGTTGGACCCTAACATGCTCTCCCCCATAAAAATAGCCTTTTCCTCAAGGCTGAAGCTGTGGAAACTGTTGAAGAACAATGGCTCATTCCCAAGTTTCATCTTCTGGAGAGGTGTCTTTCCACTTGACAAGGACTTCCTTTATCATGCGGTCACACAGGTGCCATTCTCACGTGTCAAGAACCTATTCAGGTTGGAGCTATATTGAACCTTCTTCATCCAATTCCAGTAGACTGGTTTGAATTCTACAATTTTTCCCAACCACATTCTTAAGGCATGAGACATGGAAGATAGGATGGATTTTTTGCAGTGGGTGGCAAGGCTAACTTGTAGGCTACTTCTCCGATGCACTGAAGTATTTGATACGGTCCATAGAACTTTGGAGATAATTTCTGACAACCCTTCTCTTTGAGTGATGTTTTCTTATATGGTTACAGCCTCAAGAATACCTGATCCCCTTCTTGAAATTTGCACTCTGAACGATGTTGGTCTGCCTATTGCTTCATGCAATTTTGAGCTTGATGGAGATTCTCTTTGAGGTGGGCAAGCATGGTTACACAGTTCTATAGGATTTGATCCACTGCTTGTACCTTAGAGCATCCCTTGATATAAGATGTAGGTGAAGGGGGGAGTTGACCATAAACGGATTCATATGGAGTCATCTTGGTGGTGGCATAGTTAGTATTATAACACCATTTGGCTAGAGATAACCACTGTACCCATCGATGTTGCTTTTTTGAAGTGAAACACCTAAGGTAGTTCTCGAGACATTTGTTGACTTCTTCAGTTCGACCATTTGTTTGGGGATGATAGGAAGTACTGAGTTGTATTTGGGTACCTTGTAGCCTGAATAGTTCTTGCAAAAAGTTACTGGTGAAGATCGAGTCACGATTAGACACTATGGAAGTGGGCATGCCATGCAATTTGAAGATCTGGTCCATGAAAGATTGAGCCACCAAAGCGGGTTTAAAAAGGTGGGGTAGGGTGCAAAAATGAGCATACTTAGAAAGTCTGTCCACCACAACCATGATGACTGACTTGTTGCTTGACTTTAGAAGACCTGTAATGAAATTCATAGAAACCTTCGTCCAAATTGAGGCAGGTATGGGCAATGGCTATAAGGTGCCTAGGGATTTGACTGTTTCTCCTTTGTGGCACTGACACACATCACACTCAGCTACAAAAGTAAGAATGTCCTTTTTCATGCCTGTCCAAAGGAACGAACATCGAGTGTGAGCATAAGTCTTCTGAAACCCTGAATGGCCTGCAGTGGGTGATGAGTGCAACTCTACCAAAATGCGACTTTTGAGGGTGGATGTTGGTGATATCACTACTTTGTCCTTGTAGCGAAGAATCTCATCTTGCCAAGAGTAGCTCGTTGTGGAATTTGGATTTTCTTGCAATTTATTAATGAGTTGGAAGAGCGAAGGATGTGAAAACCATTCCTTGCGAACCTCTTCAATCCATTCTGGAATGGGAAGAGAGATTGCTAGCAGGGTGCTTTCCTCCTCAAATGGGCATGATAAAGCCTCCCCTATGACATTTTCGCACCCTTTCTTGTAAATTATCTCATAATCATATCCCAAAATTTTGGTTAGCAATTTATTTTGGTGTGGTGAGGCTAGACATTACTCCAAAAAATATTTAAGGCTTTGATGGTCTATGCGGATATAGAAACATCACCCCAACAAGTATGGTCGCTAGGTGTCCACTGCATGTAAGATGGCCATCATCTCCTTCTTATAGGTAGATTGTCCCAAATTTGTCCCACTTATTTGTCGGCTATTGAAGGCCAAGGGTCAACCTTCCTGCATTAAGACAGCCCCAATACCCATACCTGAAGCATCACATTCAATCACAAAAGATTTGGTGAAGTCAGGTAGTGCCAATACGAGAGTGGAACATATGGCATGTTTGAGAGCTATAAATGCTTGTTGCGCTTCATCATTCCAGAGGAATTAATTTTTCTTGAGAAGTTGAGTGAGGAGTCTAGCAATGTGACCATAATTGTAGACAAATTTGCGATAGTAGCCGCTGAGTCCCAAAAATCCTCTCAAACTCTTCAAGGTCTTTAATTGACGCCAATCCTACATTTCTGAGATCTTTTTGGGATCCACCCTGACACCTTCACGCCCCACAATGTGGCCCAAATACTCGACCTCTTTCATGCCAAAAGAGCACTTGGACAATTTGACAAATAACTTATGCTTCCAGAGCAGTTGCAAGAGTAGGTCTACATGATGAAGATGTTTTTCCTAGGTGAGGTTTGTAGATGAGGATGTCATCAAAGAAAACAAGGACAAATTTTCTGAGATATAGTTTGAGCAGGTGATTCATGAGGCTCTTAAAAGTGGATGGGGCATTATAGAGACAAAATGGCATGACTAGGAATTCATAATGGCCTTCATGAGTTCGGAAAGCAGTCCTTGGAATGTCTACTTCTTTCATGTGAATTTGGTGATAACCTGAGTGAAGGTTGATCTTAGTAAATAATTGAGCCCCATTTAGTTCATCCAGCAAATTATCAACAACTGGGATGGGAAATTTATCTTTGACTGTTAGCCTGTTGAGGGCCCTGAAGTATGGACACATACGCCATTCCCCATATTTCTTGAGCACCATGACCATAGGCGATGAATAAGGACTAATGCTAGGATGAATGACACCATCTTCCAGGAGTTCCTTGATGATTTGTTCAATTTCATTCTTTTGGGTGAAAGGATATCTATATGGGTGCACATTTGGTGGTTGTTCTCTTGGGACCAAAGTAATGCCATGATCATGTTCCCCTCTCGAGGGTGGAATCTCATGAGGCTTGTCAAAGACCTGCAGATGGTTGTTTGCATCTCAGGATGAATATGAAGAGAAGTGGGCTCGAAGGCCTGAATGGCATTAAATTGGGCTATAACTCCATGGTGGCCCTTTTTCAACAAATTTTCCATCCTATACAAGCTGATGATAGAAGGAGCACCTTCCTAGAGGCCATGGAGGGTATGCGTGTGGTCATTCTACTTAAAGCTCATATATAACTCCTGGAAATCCATTGTGATTGAGCTGCGTGTGTGGAGCCATTCAGCACCCAAGACAATGTCACACCCACCCATGTTTATGGAAAACATGTGGGCCTTTAGGTGATAATCCCCCATCTAAAGTTTGACATTTTCACAATAGCCTTCACATTTCATTGTCCCCCCATCAACAATCTGGACCTAGAAATTAGAGACTGCTCTAAGGAAACAATGCACTGCTTTGGTGACTCTTTGATGGATAAAGTTATGCGTACTGCCACTATCAATCAAGATTAATACAGGGCGATGTTTAATAAAACCTCTGATTTTGAGAGTTTAGGGAGAAGAAATTCCTACCAAAGTATGGAGTGAGATAACCATTTCTTCTAGTGTAGTTGGGAGCTCATTGTCTAGCTGGTTGTCCTCATCTTCATCCTCTCGTCCCTCAAATGGTGGGGCTTCCTCAAATGAATTGTGATCAATAACATCAATTTGAAAGAATTTGGGTTCCTTGCATTTATGCTTCGGGGAGTATTTATCATCACAGTAGTAACACAATCCTTGCTTTCTTCTTTCTGCCATTTCCGTTGGTGACACCTTTTAAACCTTAAGTGTTTGGGTAGTGTTGAGAGCCTGGGTGGCATGTCCTTTGGCTATGAAATTTGGACAAGTCGAATGGGCCGCTAACATGTCTTCTACTTCACGAGTTGTCATGCAAGTTTCCATCCATGAGACTGGGTGGTGCATATGGACGTGGGCTTGTATGGCATCTTTAAGACCACTGATAAAACATTCTAAGTAGAATTCATTTGCTAGACCTCCTGTGCGGAAGGCTAATTCTTCAAAGGCTTTAATATATTCTTGCACAGTGCCTGTCTATCGGAGCTTAATAAGACAACCCAAAAAGTTAGATTCATGGTCAAAGAAATCAGAAAGGGATTTTGAGAATATCTGCCAAGTCATTGGCCTTGCATAGGAGCATCGATGCCACTACCACCATTGCCATCTTTCTTGGTCCAAGCATAGGCTTCCCACACTTAGCTTAGTTGCATCATCTTTGATGTGATTCAGTGTGAAATATTGCTCCATTTGTGATAGCCATATGGTTGGATGAGAGGCATAAAATTTATACATGTCCAGCTTGGGTGGTCGAAGCTAGGACTGTTGGTGGTTTCCATAGAGGTGAAGAGAATGGCTAGATTCACCCTCAAGGATTTCATTAAAAGTGTATGCCTTCGATTTTTCCCTTGACTTGCCCTTGGTGATTGTGTCATTTAAGCAGTAGATCTACTTCGTTAATTCCTCCAACTTGTGTTCAAGGGTGTCTATCTTCTCATTGGCCATAGCTTGAGCTTTGGTTTGTACCATGCATAGATCCGATGCACTTATCATTACTGTGAGAAAAAATTTGGGACCACCCGAAATTTTGATGGTGACAAGTGAATGGTACCACCTTGCTCAGCCTGTCAACCTGATTCTTATGGGCTAAGTCTCCTATAAGCATCCCAAGAGGGTCTCAAACTTTTCTTTTGTACTCCTCACTCAGGAATACTTAAGTCACTGATTCCTAGAAAAGTTAATTTTGCCCAATGTCCTGTGAGAATCACTCCCAAGTATAGAAGCCACAAGCCTCCCTGCAAAAATAGTCAGATCTTTCGGTGAAACCCTCAACTGCAAAGTATGAGTAGGAATGTGGCAGTGATCAAATCCCTGTTGCTAGATCTGAATGGTGGATCTGATTGTTGTGGCTATGGCAAAACCCTACTTTCTAGATATGATTTGGTAAATATGAGACGCGATCTAGAGAGAGATAAGGGAACTATGGTCTCAAGGAGTGTCAGGTGCTATAGATCGTAATATACATAAGGGTCCAATAATAGTACTCGTCCCAATCTTTCAGGGCACTAACTAAGGAGGATCAACCATACCCTTAGCCGTACTACTCAACTACCTTATCGTACGTGTGAGTAATCTCCCTGAGTGTTGTTCTCGGTGTACTATAGCACCAAGATGACCGACGATTTTTCTATGGCGAGGTTTTAGGTGAGCCTGGGGGGCTTCTGATATACCCAAAGGGTACTTGGAATACAGTCCATGCACAGTTCTTTCTAATGCGCTACTACTCAAAGGGGTACCCATAGGGGTTACAAGGGAGTCCAAAAAGCGTGACCACCTCTTGTATTTCCTGCATGCATGCCTCTCCAAATCCACAGGTTTATGCGCTCAATGATAGATCCCATGGTTTAAAGACACCGGAATACATCTCTAGCCAAAAACAATTCTGCTAAAAATGGAGATCCCACCAGCCCTGGAAAGTGCTCTGATACCACTTGTTATGCTCTTGACCTGTGAGAAGATACCAGAATACCAAATATCTGGAAAAATATACTCAGAACACAGAACAAAGAGAAATAACAACATGTATTTTATTATTCAGAAAGGAAAGAAATGTTCACTTGACTCTTTGAGGGGGCAACCTCCAATAGAGTTGGGCTCGATTACAAAATAAGACACGATGCTCCTCAAGGGGAGTCTCTATCCTTTATATATGATTCATACATGCAATACCATGGGTTAGTACCATGGTTCTTATTAAAACCATCTATCTAATACCATGGACCATTTGGAACTAGCTGTGGTCCCTTCTTTAAATGTGGGTCAACCACTTACAATTATTAATATGGGCTTTACTGACTCTTTAACTAACTATAACTATGACTTGACCCTATTACATAAATAAGGGGGTTAGGGTTGGACGCTAATAGAAATTCTACACAGTTTTGTTTTCTATGCGAAAACACATTTGGTTCTTCAGCACATCATTCTTTTTCTATCTGTTATCTTAGAGTTGGGATCCTTTGTTTAATTATAGGAGTCTGAAGATAGTCTCCTATCTTTATGGTGGTCTTTAGCTCCTTGAGGTCTTCAATTTTATTTTTTGCCTTTACAATCTGCTACATTTCTTGTACCATAGTAGACACTCTGGGAGTAGAGACAAAGGGTAACTTGATTGTTTGTAATTTTCCATCCGAGCTTGGTACATATATAAAATAACTAGCCTTGACATTTTTCAATCTAGCTAATCCACGTGGCTCAATAAATGCTAAAAATACATTCCCCAAAATACAGTCAACAAGAATGTTTGCAAGAACATATTTTAATTTGATGCAATTCTCTTTAAAGAAAATAGAGGCCTGACGGACTTCATACAGTAGATCTTTGTTTCCTATCCCAATCACTTATCTAAAAGATTTTACCCAATACTTTGCAAGTACTATTTTTGAATTCAGAATATTGACATCTCCCTGAGAGTCAATAAGTGTTCTTAGGGAAAACATTTCACCATTTATACAGATATCTAGCATAACATAATGTTGTTTATACTCGATAGCCATTACTCTAATGTCGGTGAATCCTATAGTAGCATCATTTTTTCCTTCAAATATTTCAATATTTGGGTTAGTGTAGTATTCATCATATGCATCATCAATTTTCATGAGCTTCCATCTTTGGAAAATGAACACCCCCGCCTCAAAGACATGTTTAGCAAAATGTGTCCTGATGGTATGCCTCGATATGGTCTAAGATATCTGGAACAACTTGATGAAATAATCCCTTAATCCAGATTTGACAACTTTGTGCCTTCCGATTGTAAGAAGTCATCAAAACTAGAAATGCACAAGTTCTTTGCGGTTATGGAAGGGTGTAGGAATCATACAATTGATTATCAATGGATGAAAAATAGGCTTAATTGGTATTTATACACTCATCCTGTGGCTGAAAGTTTTGACCTTACCCCTCCATACACAGAAAAAATCAGATTATCCCATGAATGGAAAAAATACATGAAAAAGAAAAATGTATGGTTGTCTTTTTGTCAATGGAAGAAGAAGCAAGAAAACACAGATGTAGAAATGGCAGATGCTGAATCATCCTCTACAAAACATTCTTGGACTGCCACATATGGTAGTAAAATTGAAACCCCTACCACCTTTCCTCCTTACAAAGGCATTGTATTAGGAGAAGCATAAAACAATACTAAAGCCATTCCGTTGGTCATAAAAGATGACAGTGCCCTTGGCATTGATGGTAGGATACAAAAAGCGAGTGAACATATAAACTAGACAAATACAATAGTTAAAGCGCTAGAAATGAATTATGCAAAGTCTATTGAAGTTAAAAAAAGATTTTGACAGTATACAAGTCTTTGTAAATAGTATTAACAGAACTTTGAATGATGTGAACTATTCCACTACTATAATGAAATGATTTGTTAAAGAATCCTTAACAAGGATAGAAGAGGTTGAAAGGAAAGTAGATATGGGAAAATAATCTACTGAGGAATCTTTTCAAGAATTGCCTAAAATTTTTGATAAACTTCATATAAGCCCCAACGACAAACCGATTCCTGTTTTTTCTCTATTGAAAATGTCTGTAAATATTCAGCATCCTGTTAAGCCTGTTGATAGATTTCCTTCTCTCTTCCCTAAATAAATGGCCAAAGAAAAATCTAAGCCAATGACTATCTCCTCAATGTTTAAAGATGTAGAGCAACCTAAAAGCTCAGAACCACATCTATTCCCTATCTATGAGCCTCTCCAAAGTCAATATACTAGGTATCCAGCACCTAATCTCAGTGGAAAAGGGAAACTTGCAGAAACACATAACTTCCATCTTGAATCACACAGAGAATGCAATATTGACAATTTGAGTGTTGCTCAGATTCGACAAATGATAAATCTTATGTTTACAAAATACAAGCTCATGTGCCTAAGGGGAAAAATGAAATAGAAGCTTATAAATCTATTGTTCAGTGCTTTACTGGAAATTTGTTGAGATGGTGGGAAACAAAGTCATCGCCAACAATATTGGAAAAAATGGAAAATGAAATCTTGAAAAATGAAGCGGGACATATCATTCATAATTCTGATGGAGATCCACAAAGAAATATGATTGGGGCACTAACTTCATTCATTTTAGAACATTGGTGTGGAGGAGAACTTGAACTTGCCAATAAGAATGAGATAATTCTCATGAATATTAAATGTAATAAAATGTCTCATCATGAAGATTTTCATAGAGACTGGATTCAGAGAATATATGAGGTTAAAGATAGAAACAATATCTTTTGGAAACAATTCTACTTAACATCATTGCCTACAACATTTATATATTATGTAAGACAACAAGATTCTTTTCAATTGCCTTTCGAATCCTTTACTTCGGTAGAAATATATAGCATCATAACAAAAGCTCTGGTAAATTTATGCACTAGTATGAAAGTTAATAAATCTCTACAGAAGATCTCAAGATTACCAGAAAGAAAATCCATCTGTAACCAGTATGGTCTTGCTATAGATGACTCCCTAGTAAAAACAAGAAAAGCTAAAAAGAAGGCCAAGAAAGAAAAAAGACAAGAATATAGAAAATATCCACAAAGGAAAAGAAAAGGGACCAAGAAAGGGTACTATAGATGTGTGCCAAAAACACATTACTATGAACCCAAGGATATTCATTTGTAGAGACATAAGAAAGATCAGTGGAATAAATTGATTTGTTGGATCTGTGGCCAACTTGGACATACCTCCAATCGATGTCCTATATCAGAAGAATCTAAGAGAAACAGAGGAAAGAAATCCTTTGAAGCTGCAAAGAAGAAAAGGGCAGTAAAAATAGAAGGCATGATGCCAACCCTATGTTATAAATGTGGTTCTAAGAATCACAAATATGAAAATTTTCCAAACATCTCATTTAGAGAATAGATACAACAATGACAATTCTATTCAACATCTGAATCCTCTGACAGTTCTTCTTCAGAATGCTCTGATGAAGAATTAAACATGCACATGAATGAACATGACTGCACTGATTCAGACAACTGTTAGTGTGAATGAAGCACTGAATCAGAAATCTGATTTCATGAAGACCATGTTTCTTAGCCAAAGGAGAAGGTTCTCATGGCACAAACCATGGATGATGTAGAAACAAAGCTACTTGCCCAGATTAGAACATTGGGAGAAGGAGAAATGAAGGAAGAGTTACTAGAAACTTTTCTAAGCACGATGCACAAAAATTAGGGTAGCAGTAGCAAGACTGCCTCTAAAACTAAACCAAAGGAATTATTCATCGATGCCTCATTTGAAATAAATACAAGATCTTTCCAAAGAAGCCAACAGAAATCTAAGATGAGATCCCTCACATTAGGAGAAGTCAGCCAAGTGATTCATCATCTCAAAAAAGAGATTGTCTCTCTAAAAGCACAGGTCTCTGAGTTAGAAAAAGGGAAGGAAAGTGAGGATACATATGATGAATACTACACTAACCTAAATATTGAAATATTTGAAGGAAAAAAGGATGATACTATAGGATTCACCGACATGAGAGTAATGGCTATTCAATATCAGCAACATCATGTTATGTTAGATATCTGTATAAATGGTGAAATGTTTCCCCTAAGAACACTTATTGAATTTGGGGCAGATGTTAATATTCTGAATTCAAAAATAGTACCTGCAAAGTATTAGGTAAACTCCTTTAGACAAGTGATTAGGTTAGGAAACAAAGATCTATTGTATGAAGTCCCTTAGGCCTCTATTTTCTTTAAAGAGCATTGCATCAAATTAAAATTTGTTGTTGCAGAAATTCTTGTTGACTGTATTTTGGGGAATGTATTTTTAACAGTTGTGGAGCCACATGGGTCAATGAGATTGAAAAATGGCAAGGCTGGTTATTTTATATTTGTACCAAGCTCAAATGGAAAATTACAAACAATCAATTTACCCTTTGTCTCTACTCCTAGAGTGTTTACTATGGTACAAGAAATGCAACAGATCGAAAAGGAAAAAAATAAAATTTAAGAGCTCAAGGAGCTAGGGACCACCATAAAGATAGGAGACTCTCTTCAGACTCCTATAATTAAGCAAAGGATCTCAACTCTAAGATCACAGATAGAAAAATAATGTTGTGCTGAAGAACCAAATGCGTTTTGGCATAGAAAACAACACTGTGTAGAATTTCCCTACAAAGATCAGTATGAAGGGAAACCCTAAAAGAGCAGAGAAATCCCTATGAACAAAGAATATAGAGATCTTTATCAAAAAGAGATTGAAGGCCTCCTGGAAAGAATATTGATTAGAAAATCCAACAGTCCTTGGAACTATTATGGGTTTTATGTTAATAAACATTCAGAAAAGGTAAGAGGTGTCCCAAGACTAATCATAAATTATAAACCTATGAATATTGTGCTCTAAGATGATACGTACCCCAATCCTCACAAAGGAAATGTTTTAGCAAGAATAGCAGGGGCTAAAGTATTTTCTAAATTTGATATGAAATCAGTATTTTGGCATGTGGGAATTAATGAATATAATAAGTTTAAGAATGCTTTTAGTGTCCTAGTAGGACATTATGAATGGAACGTCATGCCTTTTGGGCTAAGGCATGCCCCTTCCAAATTCCAGAAGGTTATGGATAATATTCTCAAGCCATATTTTGATCAGTTACTAGTATACACTGATGATATAATTATATTTTCTAAAACCGTCCATGATCACTTTAAACATATCCAGAAATTTGTACAACTTATCAAGACCAATGGATTGGTTCTTAGTAAGAAAAAGATTGAATTATTTCAGACAAGTATCCAATTTATTCTAGCCATAGAATTAAAAATGGGTAGATCACTCTACAAAAACATGCTCTGGAATTTGCTAATAAATTTCCAGATATTATCACTGACAAAACTCAATTACATAGATTATTGGGATGTTTAAACTTTGTAAGTATCTTTTACAAATATTGCACCAAAGATAGATTATTACTCAATAGAAGACTGCAAAAACATCACGAACATTGGTCTTAGGCCCACATTGAAGTTGTCAAAAGAATTAAAATGAAGGTCAAAACCCTTCCTATTCTTCATATCACTAATGAAGATTTTTCCAAAGTTGTTGAAATAGATGCCAACAATGAAGGGTGCAGAGGAATTTTGAAGCAAAAGAAATAAGGAAAATAACAAATAGTTTAGTTTGCCTTAGGGACTTGGAGCCCACCTGAGAAAAACTATTCTACTATAGAAAAGGAGGTCAAAGCAGCATGGAACTGCATTAATAAATTTGATATCCACCTAATACACAAAAAGTTTCTCTTAAGAATAGATGCCTCTACACTAAATAAAGTCCTTATTAAAGCTATAAAGAAAGTAGGAGAAGCTAAGTTCGCAAGCCGGCAGGATCTATTTGTAAATTTTGACTTTGAAGTCGAACACATCAAAGGCAAAAAGAATTGTCTGCTTAACTTCCTAAGCAGAGAATATTTAAATCAGAAAGACACTCACATGGTGATAGTAACAGAATGGGACCCTTCCCAACATACAGAGACTCTGAGAAGTATTTCTGAAGCACAAAATTGGGAAGAATACTATTCCAAATGGAAACCAACATGATAGCTAAGAAACACAAAAGTGCTCGATGCAAATTTGCAACCTCGTTTAGATATTCATCACTTAGTACCTGAAAGGAAAGTCTACCCCAAAGGTAGCAAATGGATACATGACATGGTGTATTAGAGGAGTATGATGGCTATACATTTGGCTAAATAATCCCTATGACAAAATTTTAGAGATATCACTATGATCTGGACAGAAGGAAGTAACCAGAGGAGAATCTTCAACAAATATCTTGCCATAAATCAGACCAGATGGCCGGGATGGTACGACATGCCAGAAATGTGGCCACAGAGTAATCCAAGCATTATCTTCTCGAATACCATTTACAACTTTTTAGACAACAAAAAGTTGTGGTGGGACATCATGAATGTAGATGGAAGAAATGAAACTCACTACACAACAATAAAATTTGGGGCCACAAGGACCACACAAAGACAATGGCAAGGCGAATGTCTTCAACAATATTGGAACGATTTTGGCCTCAACAAGACTGCTATGGATCCTCTTTTCTTATAGCACGACTTTCTATATGAATGTGACACTCGTGGATTTTTAACTGAATGTTGGCATTCTCCATGTAAAACTATTGGAGATGTCAATAATTATCAAGACAATCAAATTCTTGGCTATTTTATGGAAAGACACCATGAATGGTTAGTCATGACTAAAATTAAACACCAAATCGTCTTAAGAAAGCCTATGATTGTACAAAGAATTTATACAAAGGCTTGGGATTCTTGTACATATTCTTAGATAAGATTTCCACGACCACACCCTTGGGGGACTAAGGGCTCTCGTTGGCTTGTCCTTAAAGCTTCCACAGTGTAATAATGATGTCTAGTCATAAGACTGAATGTGACCAGTTTTCTCGTGGGCTTTTCTGTTTAAAAGAATCCACTATGTAAAAGTTATTTACAGTACAATGTTTTCCGTGGGATTTGTTCAAATCCTCCACAGTGTAACTTAGTACAAATATTCTTCAGTCACGAGACTCGGAGCACTTCTCTAACTTTTCATGAGCTTTGAGCCACATCTCTTTGACCGATGAAAGATAGTACTGAATCTATCTACCTAACTGTCGGATGTTTGTCCCCTCCTTTTCCTATATAAGGAAGGAGTAAGGCACATTCTGGGCATTTAGAGTGTGAGTGTGATTTTGGTTATGTTTTTGATATTTTGAGTCTGAGGAGGAAGTTCTTTCTTCCATCTATTTAGAGTTGGATCTGAGAAGCCTACACATCAGAGTGAGAGCTCTGGTGAGAACCTAAATTTGCCAGATTCTTAGGTTTTTGAAGTCTGTATCTTTTCGTAAGAATTCAAGTTCTAAGACAGAGTCTATGAAAGTCCAGGAAGCCTTCAAATATCTTCTTTCTTGACAAGTCACAACATCTAATAAATGCCTAAATAGTCTATATCTAGAAAGAAGCTTCAAAATTTCTATCTGAATTTGTAACGAAACTTTTGCATAAATATATGGGTATCCATTTTCTGAGCATGATACATTCCGCTTGACTACACTTTTTCATTTATGCATGTGTTAAAACTATCTGTAGAGGTAGTATCTGTGAGACAAGAGGTTTGCTTGAGGTTCACCAGAGGTTCGCTGAGGTTTGAGGAACACCAATCCATTAAAGGCAAGAGGCTGTGTGAAGGACGCTAGAGTGTGCAAGTCTAAAGGTTCATGTATGGGTTCATGTATTGATCACAGAGAAGAGACTCAATGAGAGCAAGCTTTGTGTCTAAAGCCATTGTAGAAATTTGCAAAATATTCATGTATTGATCACAGAGAAGAGACTCAACGAAAGCAAGCTTCACATCTAAAGCCCCTGTAGCAAATTGGTATACATTTAGATAATTATTGGAACTTAATTTTTTTTGGTGTGTCATTAATTTATTATTCAATTGAATGTTTTAATAATTATTATCGAGTATAAATTAACTATACATTTACATAATTATGTTAATAACTATTAGAACTTAATTTTTTTTTGGTGTTTCATTAATTTATTATTCAAAAAGATATTATTGAATGTTTTAATAATTATTAAATTATCTTGATATTGTAATTGTACTTGTTTTTATGTTAATTGAGAATGTTTTTCATAGTGATCGGTGATATTGTTGTCTTTGTAGCTTATGGAATGGTGATAAAACCACTTATACTAATAGGGTGGCAGAAAATGGTAAGGCTCATCGTATTATTTATTTATTTTTAAATATATTTATCCACCTCACACTTCTAAATATATTTATCCACCTTACTCATGAAAAACATTTTGACTTGAGTGGGAATTTTTCAACATTAATGATGGATGTTTTGAGACATTTATGGAACAGACTGCATAAAAACTCAACAATCAACAATCAAGATCAACCTCCTTCTATGACGCATATATTGGCTAAGTTTCCTTGAGGTTCACTGGATATTATATCGTCTTAATCTTTCTATCTAGAACTCTAGAAGACCATATCATCCCTTATTCACCCCTCATCCCCTATTGTAATATTTAATCATGTTTGCGATCCTCACAATATTTATCCTTCTACCACTCTTGTTCTCTCTTCGTCTCAACTTCTCATCACTTTGATGGAAAATCTCATTGGTATTCATGTTTTCTCTCCTTCTCTCTCAAGCCATTAACATGTGATGGTCCCTCTAACCACCTCGGCCTCAACCAACTTAATGGGAGGCCTTACTTTTTCTTAACCTAAACTCCATGGTTGTGTCACGGAAATGGGGCTACAAAATTTCTTCCTCTCCCAAAGTTATCAGAATTAACCTTGGACTCCACCATCAAGTTCAGCTCAATAAGAGCTTCATAGTGATACAAATTTCATCAACAACTGATAATCGGTTTGAAGGTTAAGTCCAATTATAATTTTCAATAAAAAGAAACCCTATCATGTAGGCAAGAGCGTTCCATGTGGAACCCATGTGTCATCCATGTGGTGCCCACATGGCATCGCCACGTTGAATTAACGATAAGCATTTTATGTGTATTCACCCAAGGTGCAGATTTTTGACCCAATGCCATGACCTACACACCATGATCGTCAGTCCTCCGGACTAGTCTAGACCTTTGAACCTCCAAGCTAGTATGGCCACATACTACCCCTGCACACTTGTGCGCTTCAAACTATCGGTCCTCTAGATTTCCATGCAAAGTTAATACTTTAATAACATGTAGGTGTTGCCCCACTTTGTAACATAAGAAATAATTGATTGGGACTTGCTCTAAACTAACCTAGGTTCGGGCTTAACCATTCCCTCCAGACAGAAACGCACACTACATAATAAGTATATATATATATATATATATGTATTATATATATATATATATATATAGGGTATGATGCACAGGTATTAACATACCCAATCTATATATATATATAATACCTGTGCATCATACCCAATCTGGTTCTCGCTCAGCTGCAAAAAACCATTATAGGTTACCTGCTTTAAAACTTAAAATAGCTTTCTAGGTTTTTTAACAACTGTTCCCTTCCAACAAGGCCTAAAACATAAGAAATTAATTCCTTAAGATAGACAAGGAAGATTCAAAAGAAGAACAATGATGGTCACATACATCCACATAAGCATAACCTCTCCTTCCCCTAGGCATTCACATAGCTAGACCTAGCAATCAACACTTCATGGCTTTAGCCACAGTAATACAAATCCTTGCTATTTTAACCATACAAAAATAACTTTATTTTACTACTCCATGAGTAAGGAAATTACAAGTCTAGAAACCTTGCAAATCCCTCATGAATACTCAACCATTTAAACAACCACTTCTTAAATAATGAGCTTCCTTGGTGAGGTATAATAAACAAACCATGTAATTTCAACCACCATAAAAGCACATCAGAAAATCAATGAGATATGTATTAAGAGGTTAGCAACTACATAGGGATTCTTAAGTCACCATACCTTGAGAATAAACATGCATACATCTTAACAAGACATACAAGAATACACACCCCTAATTATGAGATCCTTCTATATAAAACAACATTAAACATTCACATTGCATTAAAATGTACAATGACATAATTAAGAAATTTATCTTGTACAATAACCAACTAGAAAATGAGAGTGGGACCTCAACTCTCCAGCCAATCACATGCTGACTATGCTGTAATTATTTCTTGCCATTCAACTGAATTCAAATGTTGAGGAGAAGTTCTCAAGGAAATTAAAAAGCGCGATTCAACTATTGTTGACAATCTATATACCACCTTGTCTCCACTCGCTTAAACCATGAATTACCACCTCTAGGGTCTCCACCCTATACCGAGAATCCATATCACACTGTTATGTAACTGCAAAGCCCACAGTCAACCAAGGAAGCATAGAGTTACCCTTTGTAAACCAAGAATATAGAGAATACAAAGTCTCCACCCTTTAGCAGGAATCCAAAGCACTCTACGCCTCCACCTAATTTTTTTTCATTGTCCATGCTTCACTATGTGTACCCATAGCCCAAACTCAGGTCTGTGAACCCTATCAATTCAATCCAAATTTGTGTCCCAGCATGCTACCTCTTTATCTATGGCCAGGGAAAATTTTAGGGGCTAATATTCGTAGGTGGGCTAGTTTTCCATGTTTTTTCGAAAAAAAAATTGCGAATTTTCTAATTTTTTTTTTTCTAAAAATTCTTCACCCAAATTTTATAGTATAAAATTATTTTACCTCAAAATTGACCAAAATTGTGTAAAGACTATCAAAAATCATAAATATTTGAATATTTTTACAAGAATATTAGGAAGCATTTTATAGATTTTGTGTTTGAGACTAGTAAGGTTTGCCACGATTTCTAAAATTTAAAATAGGTTTCCATCCCTAAAATTTTCATTGGCTCTCACAGCCTATTGTTGCAACCTGATATGCCTAACCTAACACACCAACACCCACAACCCAAGCTTGAGACTATGTTTCCTTCAAGTCATCCATGCTTTTCCCAAAATGTAGTAGCCTAAACTCAAGACCCGATCTCAATCTTTTGTGCCCTCTTTTCTCCAAGACTCTCAAGTCTTGTTTTTCCATGCTAAATCCATCCTTGCATGTTGATCAAGCACACACAATACACAATATATGAAAAAGGAGTATAGGATTTTCCCCCAATAAGGAAGCCAATACTCTTCCTCCTTTCTACCAAATCAAATATTAAAGATTTAGTCATAAATATTAAATAAACTAGTCCAGGATATGGTGGCCATTAAATGAAGAAGCTTCCATTCCCCAATTACCAAGAAATACCCTCTTGAAGGCTTTGAATCCATGTCCCCTCCTTTTACATTTCCAGATTTAACTACAAGACTTTAAGTCGATAAAATATTTACAATGTTTATTAACAAAAGGTTTGCCATAAACCCCACCCTCTTAGAGGAAGACCATCCTTGGTGTTCTATATCCAAACACAATTATAACCATGACCTATACCAAGCATAAATTTCACTCTGAGATTTATATAAAGAACTCCTTACATTTATTTACAATCATATTCACATTTATTTAATGAAAGAACAAATTTGGGTATGACATTCTCATTTTCTCAGCCACCTCCCATGTGGCTTCCTTTGATCGAAAGTGTCTTTGTTGCACCTTGACCTACTAGATTACTTGATTTTGGAGCATGATTTGCCTCTGATCGAAAATCCACAAAATTTTTATATGGATCTCTCCCAGTAGTTCTAGCTATAGAATAGACCAATCAATCACATGATTAGCATCATGTACATATATTTTAGTAAATAAACATGGAAAACTGTTACACTGAAATTTGTCACCATGACTATCTGCAGTTAGTATGGCTCCATCAACAGTCATACTATCCTCCTTGGAAAGCCTTATACCTCTACTCTCCATGTCAAACTTCAAGAAAGAGAGAAAGTCTTTAAAAATCATGTTTATCTCTGGGTACGCAGGTTCTCTCTACCTTACCTGCGTGTACGCACTCCAAGTTCATTATACCTGCGTACTTGTACACTCTGTATGTCAAGGGTTGGGTGCGTACCCCTGTAAAGGTCAAAAGGCGCGAGTTTCATCTTAAAAAAGTTACTTGTGGTCATTTCTAGAGCATTCTAGAAGATTGTTTGACGTGTATTGAGCGCCTCTAGATGGTTCATGCATCCTTATGAAAGAGGAACTTATCCCATCAAGAGAGGAGCTACCCCATCCAAAAGAGGGCTTATCCCATTGATGTTGGACCTGATTAGCTTCCTCTAGAACATTATAAATACAGGCATTGGGCCAGAGGAGGGGAGGTTGAAAGCTGAATATTCCAAAGGGTAGATGCTGCTGGAATTAGACTTCCTTGTAGAAGCTTGTGAGGAGAGATTCCCATCCTTTCTTGTTTCCTTTGGAAGTGGGTGAGCTTATCAAAGTAAAGGAAAACTCTTGCTGGACCCTGGGAGGAACTTGCACAACACCAAGGCTCAGGTTGTAATGGTTTCTTTTGTTTCCTATTTATACAAATAAGTCCATTCTTCTCAACAATTTGTTATTAATGAGTTGTTTCATATACTCCTTGGTCTGTATGTTGAATATGTTTTATTTTATGAGATATTCAGGTGCTATGTAATCGTTTGATTGTTAGTGAATGCAGGTTTCGAAGTGAAGGAGGGGCTCATCCAGATCGACGAGGCTGGACTACTACAACAACGTTGGACTACAGGTAGGATCTAAAACACTTGATTTCTTGTATGGTAAATGCATGTTTAGAGAAGGATTGCTCTTAATTGTCTTGTTTGTCACTAGAAATTCTTAGGCTTCTAGGGAGGTTGGTTTTGTCGCAACATTAACTCTTTCCGCATGACA